>JAYMSW010003646.1:0-11930 GCA_036897725.1 Erodium texanum
TGTAATATCGGCATGGGTTTTTATTTTCCTGTAACTTTATGTTTTATTAATAAAATAGTTATTTAAAATAATTAAATTAAATAAATTAAATGGACAGATTCAAATTTTGAATAGTAAAAACAAAATTAACAGACATCAGAAACTGCCATCAGACGCTCCACTGTGGATTGGCCAGCTTCACTTGCAAAATAACAGACATAACCGTCATCAAAAGCTGCCATCCAAAGCTCCGTTGCTCATGCTCTTAGCAATGCCTATATATCTTGTGACGAACTTTATGTTGAAAACATGTATCCTCACTCCAAAAACCGTCAAATGTTCCTTTTTTTTGGGTGTGCTTCGAGCAAGAACAAGTGGTTGGTTTTATAGAATTTTAGGCTTAATAGTGACAGAAGAAAAACTACTGTCACTTTTCTTCTATCACTATTAAGCCTCTAATAGTGACCACCATGCCTTCTATGCCACTATTAAGTACATAATAGTGACAAATCACTAATAATCTGTCACTATAATGTCTCCAGTCAACACAAACACCAGCAATAATGACGTATAATTTTATCCCTCACTGTTATCTATTAGTGACCTGGTTGTCATTATTAAGAACTTAATAGTGACATATAATGCTTCTGGTCACTTTAAAGAACTTAATAGTGACAGATAATACTATTTGTTACTATTAATGTTAATAGTAACAAATCAAAAAGTAATCCATCACTATTAAGCAATTCTGCTGTAGTGTCTAGAAGCCCGTATTATCAAATGTAGAAACATATTTTATCAACTCCAACAACATGCTTTATCAATTGGGGCAACATATTTTATCAAACAAAATTGTCATTTAATTTATCAACGGGATGCATATGTTTCATCAAACTATAGCAAATTATCATCGGTCACGTCTATGTCTTAATGTATCAGAAGTTTTATCACTTGGATGCACATTTTTTTTATCACCAAACTATACATAGATTTTCAACATATATGTTACTGTCTGAATACATCAGAAGTTTATAACCTAAATGCACGAGTTTATCACCTACATATTTTGGTTGCGTGAAATGATACTTTTGCCCTCTCTCACATGTGTAAACGCACAAATGTGCTGTTTTTGGTGGGTGATGTGGAATTGTGTGGGTTGTTGGATATAAGATGTGTGTGGCTTAGATTGGTTCTCTAGTTTATGAAATAAGAGTGGTTTTCAATAGATCTCACCTCTCCATACATATCAAAGATTCAAAGATGTTTATCAAAGAAATTTTTTGTCGATTCTAGCATTTAAAATGTGGACATGTTAAATAAAAAATATGAAACATGAGCTATATAAAATGCTCTATTATGGCCTTGACCTCCAAAGTGCTGCATTTTCGCTCTATAACCAAAATTTTCACGTTGTGAAGGATGACGTTTCTTTTTTGGTCTCCCGAGTTTCTTCTTTGGATGCCCAACAAGATTTTTATGAACAAGTGTCCCAACTTGCATGTTTCTTATGTGATCAAGAATTTTCCACACTTTCTTGTTACCACCAGGGTATATGGTTTCTTCATACGATTTCCTCCAAAATGGTAACTTGTAATAGTCTGAATAAAGAGAATAAAAGCTAGTACTCCTCTATAATGTTGCATATAGAGAATGAACGCTTGGAATGTCAATTAGTTGAAATACACCACAACTACAAGTCTTATTCAGTAATTCCACTTCACCATCTAACTCTCTATCTACCACATGAAACTCAAATTTTCCAATGGCGTAAGGCATAAAAACCTAGCCTTTTCAGCCATAGCCACTAAGTCAACCTCATAGGTTTGTGATAGGGTAGTTGTAGTCTTCTCAATTTTACCTCGGCGTTTGCAAAACCAAGCTTGAAGTGTCTACCGAATGAATTGAACAAATGTAGTGATTGGATAGCTCCGAGTACCCTTTGTTTTGATATTAAAGCTTTCTACGTAATTATTTGTCATTATGTTGTACCAATATGTAAAACACCAAAATCAATCAACACCAAAATAAAATTAATTAAAATACAAAAAGGTTAATTATATCAATCATAATTGATTATCTATTTCCAGGAAAGTATGGTTGAGCCCACTTTTCAAAACCAATGTCATCAAGGAAATTCGCTACAGCATTGTCTTTAACTTTTATTTTGTCAAAATATTTGTGACACTCATGTTTTCTGAAAGAATATGTTGCAACCCACATCTCAGTGTGGCAATGATCGGTCTTGAATTTGGCCTTCACATTCATACTGATATAATGGCAACAAGCAACGTGATATGCATTTAGGAAAATGGTTTATAATGCATGTATAATCCTAGCATACCTATCAAAGACTAATGCTAGGTTCTCCACTTCCTCAATTGCTTCTTTCAGCTTTAACATGAAATACGTCCATAAGTCATGATTTTCACTATCAACGACACCAAAGGCAATAGGGTAAATATGATTATTTTTATCCAATGAAGTAGCGCATAACACCCGTCCACCATACTTTGTTGTCAAGAATGTACCATGTACACATATTACAGGACAACATGAAGGACAACACCTTCTGTTAACTCCGAGGGATAGAAAACAATATTTGAATTGATCATCTTCAAGCACAAAATCTATCAAAGTTCCTAGATTTCTTTGTTGTAACATGAACAAGTACGATGGTAACTTCTGGTATGATGCTTCAAGTATCCCTCGGACGTACATAAAGCCTTTTCTCGACATCTCCAAACTTTTTCATAAACATTTTAGACTTCGCCGGTTTTCTTTCCCTTAATCTCCAATCACATTCTTCATCCTTGCATGTGATATACCAAACATTAGTACAGACTTTTTGACAACAAAGTCAAAATTATCTTCATTGCTTATAGGTGGACTTTCGACTTTAATTCCAACTTATTTTCAAACACTTTCCCCACTTCGACTATTCCACATGAAACAACAAATGAGGTAGGGGTAATGTATAAAGGACATGGAATATCTTATGAAGTATACGCGAGAGAAGGCGTTGTCATATATATGCGCGTCGGACATAGAACGGATATGTACAAATCATGAATTAGAGCAATTGTGCATTAGCAATAACCAGAATAAAACACATCTATAACTAAAATCAAGCAACTAAGTTAAAGTTAAAACCAAACAACAACAAAATTGAGTATGATAAGGTGAATTGTTTCTATCATCCTTGTTTTATTTTCATTATGTATTTAATATGTCAATTGTAACAAATGTATACACTACATCAATAGTAGCTCCTATATTATTAATTTTTAGTTATTTACCCTGTATATTCTTCTTAATTTGAACAAAGTTTTATGTCAATTGCTAAATCTGTAACTAATTTGTATGTTTTGATCTTTAGTTTGTAATGGTTGTGTTGAAGGAAGTGATAATCATTACATTTGGTGGGACTGAACAGCAAGCCGTCTATGGTGAATTGGTGTCAATTGCTGAACCCTAAAAGCCTAGGCTGCTTAATTTATTGGGTTGTTGTATCTTATGGAACATAAAGTTGTCAATCGGTCAACTATTAGACTATAGAAGCATACAAAACAAATAACACACATAGTATTTCAATTTCCCATAGGGAAAACAATAGTAAATGAAATGATTTCCTTAAATAATATTTTAAATTGTCCATAATGTTGATATTAATGGTTTTAAAGAGAAGTATGTATTGCAGTGTCAGTATTGGTCACACAAGAACATGCGCCTAAAAAAACTAGTGTTGAGTTGAGGGTAAAAGGAGAAGTTACGGAAGAAATAGAAAATATAGGAAAGAAAATAAGAGGGAGAGGAAGACCAGAAATAGAAACAAGGCCCCAAAAATAGGAGTAATTTGAACACATAATATATGCAACTCCCAGAAACAGAAAAATGCAATTCCACTAAATCCGCTTCTGTTCTTTTACTCGGTCTCTGCCACACCAAAACCAAATCACATCAACACCAACAACCCAACTTGCTTTCTTCTTCTTCACTTTACATATTCATCAATCCTTTCCTTTCCTTTTCTTCTTATTTAATTTGTTGATGGTGATGTTATAGAGTGATGATGGCGTCTAAGGGCCAGGCGTGCGCTGCGTGCAAGTTCCAGAGAAAGAAGTGCGTGGCTGATTGCCCTCTGGCCCCTTACTTCCCTCCGGACCACCCCAAGATTTTCCACAACGCCCACAAGCTGTTTGGTGTGAAGAACATAGTGAACATGCTCAAGGACTTGGACCAACTGCACAAGAAGGAGGCCATGCGCTCCATTGTCTAAGAGGCTAATATGCGCGACAAGTTCCCTGTCCACGGCTGCTTGGGCATAATCTATCACCTGCATTCCCAGATTACTCAGGCCCACAACGAGCTTCTCGCCGTCCAATCTCACCTACAGATTTACACCCACCACCACATTGATCATCACCCTGTGGCTGCAGAGCTCCAATTGGGCATGGCTCCCCCTAACATTAACAATGCCCATGTTGGAGCTTCTTTCATGGACAATTTGTGGATTCAGCATGATCACTATTCTAACAGTCCATTGCCTATGACTTTCCACCATAAGGAAAAGGTTGTTCAACAAGATTCTGATGAGATTGTTACATTATTTAATTATTAAGTGATTATTCATTCTATTCTATATTGGTCAAATAACCGCTAAATGATTGTTGTGCGTCAATGGAATGTACAAATAACTCAAGTCTCCTAGTGAAGGAAGAACCAGATAAGGGAATTGCAAAGACCGGGAGGGAAAAATCATGTCTCTGACTCGCTCAGTTTTGAAGCCTTTGAGGTCTAGTTACAGAGACACGTCCATTTTTTGATACTATTGATGAAATGCAATCATATAATGACCCCAAAAGGACTTATATGAGTCAAGGTAGCATTAATACTGATTAAGCATCATCGTTAAGCTTTGCTTTTCAGGGTTTTATAGGTTCTTGACTCCTAATGTCATTCTGCATGCTCTCTGAAAGACGCAACACAAACTATTGATCTAAAGCTTCATTGCTAGCTTGCTCTAAGTTCAAATATGGATATGAACTAATCACACTTATGAGCAGTTTATGAACTGGAAATAGCAGATGTTCAGAACATTAGTACTTAAACCCAAACCAGTGCAGCTGAGCTGATCTTACATGTCTTGCTCTCTAATTATATTTCTTTCTAAGTGTTGCAGCTGAATATTAGGGTACATATATTTCTCCTTTCTTTGGCTTAATATATTAGTTTTATTTTCTGCTAGCTAAGTTTTGTCTCTTTTGTAGCTTACAAAAATCATTACAATGAAAGACAACAATAAAATAAAGTAAAATAAACACTCACTCTTGGAAGTTGTACAAGTTCACTTTATTTTCTTCCAAGAGTTCAGTAGCATCTGAAGCTCCAAATTCAGTAAGCATTCCAAGTTGCATCTGAAGAAAGAGATTGGAGCAAGGCATTCCAATTAATCTGAGAGTTTTCAAGCCGCCAGAATTTTTTTTGTTAGATTTATCATTTGAAACATAACATAAAATGTTCCATTCTACTGTATTTGTAAGTAACACCATCAGTTATGTGAATTGGATAACCGAAAGTCAAACAGTACAAATTTGTTGTTTCATTCCCTAATGCTGTAAGCATGTTTTGTTAGTCTAAGATAGCTAATTTGGGATGACTATCAGAGTTCACAAACTGAATTGAGTTACATAGATGTTACTTTTTCCACACAAAGTAGCTTCAAAAAAGACTTACATGTGCACAATCATAAAACCCTTGTGTTGTATGAACCACAGTAAGAGCATTTGTGATGAAGCCAATGGTAGCGAGCAGTACCTCTCTTCTCACAGTCATTACATAGGATGGCCTGCAGTTTTATCCAAAGTTAACTGATTATAGCCCGAACACATACTCCAATTTACAAGGTATTAATAACTTTTACTAGTTAAAGAGCTTGTAAAACCTTAGTTTTGCCTAAATACTCCTCGGGCATTTTCTCTTCGGCCAGCAGTGCATCTATCATACTAAAATAAACCTGCACAAGCTCATACCATGTAAATTCAAAGGGCGTCCACAACATATATATCTATTACATGATCAAATATACACTAATTATAATGTTGCAATAAAAGCTAAAAGAAGAACGAATATATAAAAATTCACCTGCATGTCTCCTAGAGACTTGCTGCATATTGGACAGGTGTAGTGATCGCAAGTGTAAGCCTAAGAGACCAGCAGCAGAATCGTAAGTGATCTAAATGATTCTAGCAAGGAAAAGGAGAAAATAATTGAGCCATTTACCTGAAAACACTTGGAGTGCATCATATGACCACATGGAAGCGACTTTACAGGATCCCTGGATGTGAAGATGAACTCATGGCAAATTGGGCAGTTATCCTCAAAGCTTTTCTTTCGGCATGGATGCACGAAAAGAGACCGTGACATACAAGCATTGCAATTCATGCAATGGAAGTAATCAATACCCAAACCCTTCCCAACTCGGCATAGGTTGCAGTAAGGGCAATGGTAGATTTCCTTCCTATAAAATTTTAATGTCATGATTTAGAAACCATATAGCAAATAAGTGACACTACATGGAGTTGCACGTAACTTAGATTCCTTTTTCTATGAAAGAGACATAACCAATTCAACTGTTTTAAGAATTTGACTAGTCCTATTAGAGAATAACCTATTCATTGAGCTTAGCCAACAGCATAAGTGAAAAAGATAAATAACTAAATAGGTTGGAACTGGTAAATCACCTTTCGTCCTGAAATATTTTGCAAATCCTGCAATAATATCTTGCCATGGACAAGTTATTACAGGAAAGAGTCGAGCATGAGGGTCCAATTGGTTGAACTACCAAGCATTTCATGCACATCATCTGTGTAATGGATTTCCTGAATGCAAATTCAAATCAAAAGCAAATGTGAAGAGAAGAAAAGTTCCAATGAAAAATGGTGAAAGCAGACACTTAAATCCTTCCATGCATACCTATCCAGTATGTGGTCAGCCACATCATCATGACATCGTATGCAAGTATATAGCTTGTTGCAACATGTAGCTACAAGTTTACAATTCCTCTTGTAGTGTTTGCAGCCAAGGTTTACCTTGAGGTGCTCTTGATAAGAGGGGCACTGTCCTGGTATTTCTTCCTCACTGCTTGAAACTACCTTCTCTGAATTGGATCTCTTCTGTGTGGCAATCCAACGGCTGAAACGTGATGGAAATGAATGTCAAGTTCGTGAAAGAGTGTGGTAAATACACAGGCATTGCATGAAGCAATGCCGACCCATAGCATATCAGCTTTTTGGAAGAAAAAAAAAATTGACATTAAATAATTGTGAAAGTTTGACCGATTTTTAGGCTGCCCTGAAGGTAGCTTGAGCAATAGCATTGTACTTTGTTCAAACTCATTTTAGTTTGTACCATAACCAAGAATTAAATATATGCATCCCTTTGTTTTGGGGACTAAATCTTCTTGTTACTGCTGTTAAGAGAATAGAAGAACAGGAAAGAAATGAAACATACAAAACAAAACAAATGCTTACTATCTACCTCGTTAGCAGGTTCTGCATTAGAACTGACTTTTGTTTGGTATCCAAAGAAGAATCATGGGATACTCGATGAATTGTAGCCTCCAGATCTTCTTGGCTCATGGTCAGAAGGCGCTCATGAAGACTGAACTTCATATTTACTTCTCCTGGTTCATTAACATGATCAATAATATCAGCTACCTTACTGGATATGTTGTTTGAAAATATCTTTGTGCATTCTTTACAGTCATGATGATGATCATCATTAAGAAGCAATTTATCGTCTGCGCTGCCTTTTCCAAATGGCTCAGCATTAGTAGCAGCAGAACTGTTCTGTGCAAAATTCATGCCTTTGTCCTCAAGGGTTCCGCCTTTAGAAAGATACATTGAAATGATATCCAACGGATCTTCTTCAGTCTGTGAAGGGCAGGTATTTGGTTCATCTACCTCCTTAGTTACATCATACCCCTCCCACCATTCTTTGAGCCATTCACTAAACATTGTGTTTCTTGTAGCTTCTTGCCACAGAAACATCATGTTATGCTGCTCTTCCGGTGTTAAAGCTTCCATGAGCCAGGGTATCATATCTTGTAGAGTTTCTGCACTAGTTCTACCAAGCATGGATCCTACAATCTTTTCTTGCTCTTCATTGGAGAAGTCCTCCCTAAACAAGGGCCAAAGTTCAATATCTTCATGGTGAACATGGTCCAAGAGTATTTTGTGCATTGATTTGCACATATCATGGAGCTTCATACACAGTTGAGTATGATTTAGCATATTATGAACCAATGTATTAGCACCAGCAGTAGAAATCGATGCATGCAATTCAGATATCTCATCTACAATGCAGGATATACCATCAAAGTATTTGTCCTGGAGCTTGTGATCCATGGTGTATGACAGACTAATATTTGGAGCCTTTCCCTTGGCTTCCAATGCTGAAAATACAATCTCATCCTCTGTATCTGTATGAATTCGATACAGAAACCATATCAGCTGGAAGCGGCGACTAAAATCCCCGAGGAGCCCAATATTTTCAACCAACTGAGCTGAAATGCCTACAAGGTTTTCCAAGTCTTTCTTGAGAGCCTTGTGAAAGTAAAAGATGATGTCCACAGGCTTTGGTTCATTGAGAATGGAACTGGCACAAGTCTTTTCACCAAGGTAATTCTGCAAATGAAAAGATTTCTTCCTTGTTGCCGGGAAAGATACATGCAGATTAAGTCCTCCAGAGTATGATGTCTCACTCATAGTGCGGGAGTCAGAAAATGATGAAGACAACAAATATTTCTTTCCCTTTTTAGCAGACATGGGCTCCATTATAATTGGGTTTGACTTTTGTGAAGGCTGCACTGGTATTGAAGAATATAAGGAAGAAGATCCAATATGTTCCTCTTTTTTCTCAAACAAAAAAGAGCAAGTGCTTTTGCACATATCCTGAAGTAGTGTTCTGAATTTTTCAACTGAAGCTTTACCACAGTTCCCAATAAGGAACCACTTATGTATGAGGGATGAAAAGGGTCCACTGAATGTAGAGTTTTCTTTCTTTATGGTGAAAAGGAAGTTTTTGGATTCATCCTCAGATAAATGCGCTGAAAACCAAGCTACTGTGCATTGAAGCAAGCCCAGTGGCAACATCTGAAGGCTCATGTACACAAGCCGCTTCTGCAATTCTTCACTACAGTTATTGATCATGATGGGTAATACCTGATGGAGCATATAGTAAATGTCAGTTACAGCTATGCAATGCCACTTGGGTTAGCATTTGATTTGATTATGAGGATGTCATGTCACTGTTAGAATCATCAGGTATCAAATTATTATAGTGAATGATTATTTGGATTCCTCATCCTTTAAATTAACTTTGGTAAGATTAGCAGAGTACCTTTGTTTCTTGAAAAGCAAAATGTTTGCCGACTCCAATCACAAAAGAGTCCACCTCCTGGCAAAGCTTCTCCACATGCTTGACTAAAGCTATTTCACTATGAGAAGTGTGGTGAAGCAACAGCTGTAATCCTTCAAGTTGTCCTTTCTCAAGAAATTGTTTATGGGGGGACATGAGGCAATTGGTAACTTCATTTAATACCGGATAAAATATTTTTTCCAGGGCATCACTGTGAAGACAAAGGTATTAGTTGAAAAAATGGTCAGATGAAACAAGAAAATGATTCTAAGGGTATGAATTATCTAAATTGAAGCGAACACTGATGCAAGCATTGCAGTTACCTATAAAAGAAGAAGACGCCTGCAAGGAATTTTAGCTGGACAACTACTGAAGCTAAATTCATGAAATTGCTTGAGCTTCTTATCTGATATAGCTCCTCTTGAATGTGATTCAGATCTTCCTTCATGGCACCATGCCACAGAAGAAAGCCTTTGATTGGTTTGTAAAGAGCAGTCTTCTTGGAGCAATAAGCTTCCTTCCAATTCCAATGACCTCTGGAATAGCTTTTAGATGAATCTAATTTCAGTATTGCTTTGACATTTACATATCCATCTGGATACTGAGCCCTTTTCACAGTCTTAAAGCAGGACCCAGAAGTTTGATAATTGTTGCTAACAAGCCAAGAACTTAACACCTTCAAAATGTATTTCGCCCAGTCAGAGCCAGACTATCTATTTGAAAAGCTTTTGAGTTTATGCAAGTGCTTACCTCTTTCAGAAGCTTTTCTTCGGGGACAATACCCTCCATGCAGGTTTTAACATCTATCTGTTCATGAGGAGGTAAAAAGGAGACCATCCATGGCAGCATCTCCCCCATCAGCACTATAGGAACACTACATATGAATTGCCACAAAAGTGCAGCTTGTTGTTCGGTAGAGAACTGTCCCATTAGCAAAGGAAAAACCTGCATCTCATGCATTGCGTAGTATAACTATAGTAAGATTATATAGTGAGCTACTAGTAACAAGAATGTTAATATGAAATCGTCAAGAACCTTACTTTTCAAATAGCTATGAGTTATATGGAGCATGCAGCAGAAAAATTCATGAATGGATTAAATGCCCACCTGCTCTTCTTCTTTCTGCATATGCTGGCAAATGGATCTCTGGACGGTACCAATGCAGAAGACAAGTTCTTGAAATGCCTTGGAGTTGGAAGCGCTCTCATTTCCTTCTGTTAGATCATCCAAGCAATGTGAAACAGAACCAAAGAGGCTTTCGATGCTGTCATGCTCAAGTGAATATGTGCACGCCACGTGTTTGGTATGTTCATCTAATGCCACAAAGATAATCTGTCAAGAGCTTTAAGGTCAGCTCATGGATCGTGGATGTGTATGATTGAGTGCAAATTATCATTTAAGAAATAAAAGATAACAAGATCATATACATAGTTATAGCCTAAAATCGCTTTGTGTCTACTAGTTGTCAGCTTTATATTTCTCATCTTATCAATTAATCCATAGGTAGCACATTGTTAGTTCAATCTAAATGTCTCCAAACACGTAGAGCTTAAGTCTCTATCATTGACATATAGATCTCACTTTCCCAATCTGTTTTTTCTGCAACATAGAATCCTAATACTTCATTGTCAATCAAGCTTGCTTCATTAGTCCTCACATAAATTAAGAAGAAGAAAAAAGTTGCCCGCTGCATAAGGCTCCCACCTCTGTATCATTGTTGGAGCACCAATGAAACAACCAGGTCTAAATTTGTACTGAAACAGGTTAATAGACGCTAGTGGTAGGCAAGGCCACTAGGAAGCTGCTGATTCCCGGCAAATAAAAAATGTTATACTTCAAGAAAAACAACTAAACCTTATCCCACACTAAAGTGGAATCAGAGGCAGGAATCTTTTTTAGGATCCTCCACTTGTATTTTCCTTCTCTACCATCCCATCTAGTGACACATCCTTTCTTAGTTCTCACATTGTCATGCCTTTCCTTGTATATTTCTATGTGAATTTATCTCCCTAGATTTTGTAGTCACGAAAATTCAGAACTCCTCAAAGAAGGAGCTCATCCACGTAACACATGAGCTCTTTGTAAGAACATTTGACTTGCCACCTTTTGACAGCTGAACTACAATTATAGTTCTTATATGACCACAGGTTGGACGGGCAAACTACAAACAAAGTACGTATATTACGGATTTGGCTTGAAACAGTCCATTGATTTGAATATTAGGAAGTTTAAACTTCAGGGTTGTAAAGTTAATGTTGCAGGTAGTTAAGATGAATCAAGTCATGGAGTAATCCGATTGCAGTAGATAACAACCAAGAAGTGGGAGGCCTTGTCCTTCTTCTCTTACATGCGAATGGTCAAGATTACACAATACATCTTCTAAAATCTTGTCAAAATAATCTCAAGCTTTCTATAATTTTATTATAGGATACTTAAGATACAAACTATGAACACATGATAACTATTAGATATTTTGTACCCTAGGCCAATCTTTATCATACACACATTGTCATTTGTATGTTATGACACTATTA
>JAYMSW010003647.1:0-11929 GCA_036897725.1 Erodium texanum
GATCCGTTGTGCCTTCCATTTTTTCCAGCAATAATGGTATTCTATTAACAGTCCAGGGACTACCTTCGAAGACTCTCTTCATATCCAATTCTTTGTAAAATTGGAACATGAAAAGATTAGGCTCTAAGACTTTGATCGTGATCCCTCCCGCCGACATCTACAACCCCGTAGAAAAAGTTTCATTGCTCCGAAATCAAATAGTCTAGTCGTTATAAGCGTACCTATGAGACACCAATCCGTCTCCACTGTCTCTTCCTCCTTAGCCTGATGTTCTTCTTGTACTAAATAAACATCATCGAAGTCCTCTTCATCAAGCTGCATATCCCCCCACCCCTGATTAACTTCCCCCACTCCGCTAGGCCATGGTTCCTCATGCTCCCCACGCTCACTATCCCCCCTTCGGGTCTCCTCTGCGGAGGTCATAACCCATCAACACTCATCATTGTCCCTGTTGAGTCAGATCAAAAACCTCAGATCATATTGCACCAACAAAAATCGAATTTCCCAGACGCGAGAACCCTAGCCGTTTTTCTGATGTCTCAAAACCCTAACCGCATGCCAAAAGACTATTAGATATTACTTTTGTTGTATATTTGAAATTTCTAGTTCATATAAAACTAGGCTCTCTGACAGTGCAATTATCTGACAATAGAAGAATCAACATAATTATTGGCATTTAGCAGACTATATATATATATATTTTTTTTTTTGTATATTTGAAATTTCTAGTTCATGTTCTATTAGATATGATTTTCTTTTGTATTTGTATCCACATGCATGTTCTTGCTAATTATTTTGAAGTAGTTTTTTTTTTATCTTCTCCTCTATTTTTGTATATATTTGATTTGTTAAATATTTTTCATGATGGTTTCAGGATTGCTTTTGTCTTTGCTATCTAATTTGTATTTTATGTTTTTTTTATTTTTTATGTATTTGCTTCTTATTGTGGAGGAATAATAATAATAAATATAAAAGATTGTTTGAGATCAATCTAGTGGACAAAAAAAGATACTTTATAAACAATGGACATAAGTTATACCATGACTTTTTGGATAAGAACATTGAACAAGAATTAAAGTGGATTAACTTTATGCCAATGATGATAGTTACTAATGAATTCGGTACTTTTGGGTATAATCGACAACCGAAAATAATGTAAGGTTGGGTGGAGGGTTCAGTTGTGATTTTAGAAAACCGAATGATTTGGTTCGATGTTAGATTTGGGGTTTCGGTTCAGTTACCCGAATCGTGCCCTTTCCTACTGCTAACCTTATTGCACTCTTTACAATTACCTACCCTCTAACATGTTCTCACGCATATATCTCCTCCTTTCAACAGTCTCAGGTCTCAACTATGTCTCCTCTTCTCATTATTCCTTCAGCTACTTTTCTCCTTCTTCTTTAGTTTCTAGTTTATCTTTCATTCTAGATTTTTTTTTTTTTACATATTTTAAATTTGAGTTCATATTCTATTAGATATGATTTCCTTTTGTATTTGTATCCATATTATTCTATTAACATGCATGTTTTTGATACTTATTTTATTTTTATTTTTGCATTTTGAATCCGTTTTATTTTTATTTTCTCTTCCATATATATATATATATATATATTTTATTTGCTAAATATTTTTCATGATGGTTTCGATAATGCTTTTATTTTCGCTATCTATTTTGAAACAACTTCTTTTGTTTTTGTTTTATTTGATGGATTTGTGATGGAAAGACTGAGATCTAACTTGAAAAACCCTAATTTGTATTTTATGTATTTTCTCGTCAATATAGGGAGAGAAAATAATAAATATATAAGATTGTTCTAGATCAATCCAGTGGACAAAAAAATAATACTCTATCAATAATGGAAAGAAGCTATACCATGACTTTTTGGACAAGTACGCTGAAAAATAATTAAAATGGGTTAATGATGATAGTTATTAATTGATTCGATAGTTCAAATATAACAGTCGAACTGTAACCGAAAGTTCAATTAGACTAAAATAATGTAAGGTTCGATGGATGGTTCGGTTGTGCTTTTGGAATAACCTAATGATTCTTTTCGGTTACTCGAACCATATATGCCCATCCCTAGTTCGCGATTGATCTAGTTGACAAAAAAAAATACTACTTTATTAATAGTGAATAAAAGATATACCATAACTTTTGGATGAGTACACTGAACAAGGATTAAAATGAGTCAACTTTATGGCAATAATGATAATTATTAATAGATTATGTTCGATTCGGGTATAACCGACAACTGGACCGTAATCCAAAGTTCAATTAAGCAAAAATAAAATGTTCAGTAGAGCATTCTGTTGTGATTTTAGAAGAAACGAATGATTTGGTTTGGTGTTAGATCTGGGGCTTCAATTCGGTTACTTGAACCGTGCCTATCCCTACTGCTAACCCTACTGCACTCTTAATAAATACCTACCCCATAACTTGTTCTCACGCATACTCCTCCTCCTTTCACAAGTCCCAGTTCTCAACCATGTCTCCTATTCTCATCTTTCCTTCAACTAATATTTTCCTTCTTTAGTTTCTAGTTTATCTTTCATTCCACATTATTATTTTGTTATTTAATTCAAATTTCGACTTCACTTTCTATTAGATCTTATTTATTTTGTATTTGTATCTATATTATTCGATCAACATGCATGTTTGTGCTACCTATTCTGAATAAATTTCTTGTATTTTAAACCTGGTTTATTTTTATCCGCTCTTTCATTTTTTTACATATATTTGATTTGTTAAATATGTTTCATGATGGGTTCGGGATTGCTTTTGTTTTTGCTACCCATTTTGAATCACTTTCTTTTGATTTTGTTTTATTTGATAGATATGTGATGGAAAAACTGAGATCTAACTTGAAAAACCCTATTTTGTATTTTATGTGTTTGCTCGTTAATGTGGAGAAAAAATAATAAATATTAAAGATTGTTCGAGATCAATTTAGTGGACAAAAAATAAATACTCTATAAATAATGGACATAAGTTATACCATGACTTTTTGGATAAGTATACTGAACAAGAATTAAAGTGGGTTAACTTTAAGCCAATGATGATAGTTATTTATGGATTCGATTCGGTTCGGGTATAATCGACAACGAAATCCATAACCGAAAGTCCAATTACTTGAAAATAATGTAAGATTCGGTGGAGGGTTCAGTTGTAATTTTAGATGAACCGGATGAATCGGTTCAATGTTAGATATGAGGTTTCGATTTAGTAACCTGAACCATGTCTTTTCCTACTGCTAACCATATTTTACTCTTCATAAATACCTATCCCTAATTTGTTCTCACGCATACGCTTCCTCCTTTCAACGGTCCCAATTCTCAACCACATCTCCTCTTCTCATTATTCCTTCAATTATTATTCTCTTTCTTCTTTAGTTTCTAGTGTCTTTCATTCCAGATTATTATTTTGGTGTATATTTCGAATTTCGAGTTTATGTTATATTAGATCTTATTTTCTTTGTATTTATATTCATATTATTCGATTAACATGCATATTTTTTATACCTATTTTGAACCCATTTCATTTTTATCTGCTCTTCCATTTTTATATATATTTGATTTGTTAAATATTTTCATGATGGGTTTGAGATTGCTTTTGTTTTTAATATCAATTGTTAGTCAATTTTTTTTTTTTGGTTTTATTTGATGGATATGTGATGGGAAACTGAGATTTAACTTGAAGAACCCTAATTTGTATTTTATGTTTTGTTTATATATTTGCTTGTCAATATGGAAAATAATAATAATAAATATAAAAGATTGTTCGAGATTAGACAAAAAAAAAAAGAATACTCTATAAACAATGAATAGAAGTTATGCAATGACTTTTTGAACAAGTACACTAAATAAGAATGAATTAACTTTACGCTAGTAATGATAGTCATTAATGTATTCGATTCAGTTCGATTTGAGTATAATCGACAATTGAACAGTAACTAAAAGTCCAAAATAAATGAAAACCGAAATCATAATTTCAAAATGGAAACCAAAATTATAATTTCAAAATGGAAAAAAAAAACATTTCAAAATATAATCAAACGTTATATTTTTTTTCTTCTGAATTTTGTTTGTATCTTAGAAATTCAAATTGAAAACGGAAATCATAATTTCAAAATGAAAAAAAACGGTACAAACCGTCGTTGCTCACTCTTGAACTGAATCTAAATAAATGATTATTGAGCGAGACAAAAACAAAAGAGGGAAACTAAATATGCGCCTAGATGTGGAACGTGGTTGGCACGCGACCCACCCGGAAGCTCGAATGACTGCTCGGGTTTCAACCCGGTCCGCTGACAAAGCCATTTCCTCTTTCTTCACAGAATAAACCCTAAGGCTCCACCGTTCCGCGTCTACCATCAGTTTATCTCTCTATCTTGCTCTGCCGTTTTCCACACCAGCGGCTCTCTCTCGAGCTCGTCGCCTTCCTCCGCCTCAGCGACGCCGGGCGGTGCGATTTTCGCCCAGCAATCCGGCATCGGAGCCTTCAAATTTGTAAGTGGTTTTTCTTCTTCTCTTCGAAGAACTTTTTGCTAACTAATTTCTCAAATTCACTGTGATGAATACGAATCAGATTGAAATTATGTCTTTTTTCCTGCAAATATACTGTTACCAACGAGTCCATGAATTTAAGCTAGGTTGTAAAGCTGTTTGTGAAGCGATTCAAACACTTCGAATCCAATTCCTTAATTCGATCTAAGCTGGATTTGGATTTGAGCCAGCGAGGAGTTACGCTTTTTATTAATGGAACTTGTTTGTGTGTGTTTTTTTTTAATAATAAAAGCATCTAATATCTAAGTAAACAAAAGTTATGCCTTTTTTTTTCGATTATTGATTTTCCTCCTTTTCACTTTAGCAGAAGGGACATTGCAATTGAAGGAAGGGAGCAATGTCTGATCGATTGACTAGGATAGCTATAGTAAGCTCTGATCGGTGCAAGCCCAAAAAGTGCCGGCAAGAGTGCAAGAAGAGCTGCCCTGTGGTCAAAACTGGTACCAACTCTTCCTTCTTGATTTGGTTTGTTTTCCAATTTTTCGACCCTATTGATATTTTATTCACTTTGCTCTCTATGGAAGCAATGCCTTCAATTAGTTACCACTGCCATGAATTACGTGCATCTTCTGCCCATTTGTCCTATTGTCATGAATTACGTTACATCATTGCAACACCGGGCAAGTTGTGTTTTGCTTTTATGATTTGATGATTGATCTTGGATTCTGTCATTGGTATGAACTCTATAACTTATCATAAAAACGGAAAAGGGTCTCACTATCCATTCAAGGTCATTGTGCCTTTGGTGGGTTCTTTCTGATGCTTTTGTGATTGGAAATCTGTAAATCGTGACACCATAAAATGTGTAGCTAGAGTACGAAGTCTAATCTGAATTGGTTTCTGGGGTTGCTCTTTTGATTGATTCTCAATTACATGTACTGAAAACTAGACTTAAATCATTAGGGACATATGTCAAAGATGATTTGGAGATGTTTGAAGGCACATGGAGTGTGAAGGTTGCCTACTATCGTGTGTAATGTGCTATCAGGCAGTTGTTTGTTCCACATGATTTAGTTATACGATAGCCCATCACTCCCAAAATAAGTGTTAATTTCCTTTTAAGGAAGTGGATTATGTATGAAGTACTAGTATATCATAATCATTATGAGTTAGTTATTACCACAAGTATCTTAACAAGTTGGAGCACATTGGGACGGGTTGAGAAAGTGGAGTGCTAACTCTATTATTCCTTATTTTTTCAAAACCAAAAATCAATAAGACACTTATTATGAAGGAGATACTATAAAATTGTACAACCTCACATAACGATTACTTTTGAATTTGCTTCTATTAGTTTTCCACTTCTTAATTGAGTTGTTATTTCTTGATCTCACAATGGGTTGCATAGTGGGATTTCAAGCTGTGGCATGCTGTACTACTTGCAGGCAAACTATGCATTGAGGTTTCTCCTGCAGCTAAGCTTGCGTTTATCTCGGAAGAATTGTGCATTGGATGTGGTATTTGCGTAAAGGTTTGTAAAATATATGTTATTTTCTGTGTTTCTCTGGTTTATGTGATCCAACTGGATGTTTTTAGTGACTGTTTGATATGCTTGTACAGAAATGCCCATTTGAAGCAATCCAGATCATCAACTTGCCGAAAGATCTGAATAAGGATACAACCCATCGTTATGGTGCCAACACTTTTAAGTTGCACAGGTTAGATCATTACAGCACCTGGAAATGGTAGTTTTATGTTCCTCACTAATTTCAGATGATGGTAATTTTCTATTACAGGTTACCAGTCCCTAGACCTGGACAAGTTCTTGGCTTGGTTGGGACTAATGGTATCGGGAAGTCAACTGCCCTCAAAGTTTTAGCTGGCAAGCTTAAACCAAATTTGGGTCGTTTCAACGTAATACTCCTGGACAAGTTCTTGGCTTGGTTGGATGCATGCATGTTGTTTACCTTCTTTTGTTTCCTTGCAGAACCCTCCAGATTGGCAAGAAATCTTGACATACTTCCGAGGATCTGAGCTGCAGAATTATTTCACCCGCATCCTGGAAGATAATTTGAAGGTGCCTTTCAATTTAAAATATTCTAAAATGTTATCACATGCATTATAAATGTATTATAGGAGTATTGCAGTGTCAGTTATTTATGAAATCTTATGAATTAATTCAAAGGTTTATTTTCTTGATTCTCATGTCTGTTATCAATTGTAGCCATTTGCTGTCTTAAGCTAATCTGTATTCCTCTTCCACCTAAAGGTTGATACATCAAATTTAGTTCCCGGATCGTGCAAGGCTATATTGCATAATATCTATCTAAGCTTAATTATTGACTTGCCCTGAATAAATTTGTATCTTGTAGGTTTGAATAGTGTGGTATATTAAATTTCAAGTTTAGTAATGGACTTTGACTGCACATGTGATTACTTGAGATTATGTATAGCCGTGGATGCAAAATTCTATCCCACTGTTTGAGCCTTGTTAAAGCCCGATCCAACCCAACAGTTCAAGCTGATGGGTGGAGGCCTCAATATGCTTATCAAGTGGTCAAGTCATTTACATGCTTCCGATGTGGGATACACACTTCAACAATCCCCATCACGTGCATGCCTAGGGCACCGGTACGTGCTTCGGCACCTAAGTGAGGTACCTGCACACTAGGGCAGACTCATAGGCCCAAATCAGCTCTGATACCATGTTAAAGCCCGATCTAACCCAAAAGCTCAAGCTGATGGGTGGAGGCTCAAATATGTTTATTAAGTGGTCGTTTCATTCACAAGCCTGCTGCTACATTTAATGCATATATTCTGCAGAATGAAAAATAGATGGCATGGTGATTCATTGTTGAAGTTATGCTGTCACGCCTGTTGTTGTCCCTACACAGTGAAATCAACATGCCATGTGTGTTCTGATATTAAGGTTTTTGTTCATCTTGATAGAGATCATGATTCATGAAAAATGTTTTATGTTTGACAGGCTATTATCAAGCCGCAGTATGTGGATCATATTCCAAAGGCTGTTCAAGGCAATGTCGGGCAGGTGCTTGATCAAAAAGATGAGAGAGGTGTGAAGGAAGAGCTTTGTCATGATCTTGAGTTGAATCAGGTCATAGATCGAAATGTAGGGGATTTATCTGGTGGAGAACTCCAGAGATTTGCCATTGCTGTTGTTTGCATACAAAATGCAGAGATATACATGTTTGATGAACCTTCAAGTTATCTTGATGTGAAGCAGAGGCTTAAAGCTGCCCAGGTTATCCGTTCATTGCTCAGGCCTAACAGGTTTACCTTGATTGTGTATATTTTTCAAGTCTTTCTTATTTGCATTCTAGACATAAAATAAGATGTTTCTTGTCAATTCCTGTTTCAGCTATGTGATTGTCGTGGAGCATGATCTCAGTGTCCTAGATTACTTATCAGACTTCATTTGCTGCTTATATGGGAAGCCTGGTGCATATGGAGTTGTGACTCTTCCCTTCTCGGTCAGAGAAGGAATCAATATATTCTTGGCTGGATTTGTCCCTACTGAAAATCTACGGTTTCGGGATGAGTCTCTTACCTTCAAGGTAAATTCTATTTGACTCGTAGACATAGCCTGCACTTGTTTTTGGAGTGAGTTCTCATTCTCTTTGGACCTTTCTATAGGTGGCCGAGACTCCACAGGAATCTGCTGAGGAAATTGAGACTTATGCACGATACAAATACCCAACCATGGCTAAAACTCAGGGAAATTTCAAGCTTCGTGTGGTAGAGGGTGAATTTACCGATTCTCAGATTGTTGTGATGCTGGGGGAGAATGGGACAGGGAAGACAACATTTATTCGCATGCTGGTATTCCTTCTCATTGGTTTTGCATTCATTACAATTATGGCTGATAATTATTAGTAAGAGATTTACCTTCGGACTTCTCACCTTTTTTTTTCTTTCCAGGCTGGCTTACTGAAGCCTGATTCTGTAGAAGGTTCTGATGTAGAGATACCAGAGTTCAATGTTTCTTACAAGCCTCAAAAGATCAGTCCGAAGTTTCCTAATACTGTCAGACACTTGCTACATCAGAAAATACGTGATTCGTATATGCATCCTCAGTTTGTGTCTGACGTAATGAAACCCCTTCTTATTGAACAATTAATGGATCAAGAAGTTGTGAATCTTTCTGGTGGGGAGTTGCAAAGAGTTGCATTATGTCTATGCCTTGGGAAGGTAAAGATTTCTATTTGTGGCGGTGCTCACTCCATTGATTATGCACACAATGAGTTCATTTTATTGGCTTGTTAATCATATTGTTCCGAGTTATTATTATCTTAAGATGCCTAACTTACTGTTTTCTTATGCAGCCAGCTGATATTTATCTGATAGATGAGCCCAGTGCATATCTTGACTCGGAGCAGCGAATTGTTGCTTCAAAGGTCATAAAGAGGTTTATCCTCCATGCCAAGAAAACTGCATTCATCGTGGAACATGATTTTATAATGGCAACTTATCTGGCTGATAGAGTGATTGTGTATGAGGGACAGCCTTCACTGGACTGTATTGCAAATTCCCCTCAGTCATTGTTAACTGGGATGAATCTGTTTTTATCTGTAAGTCAACTATAATTTCGTGACCTTCCCAGGGGAATTAGCGCCCACAATACTAACACAACCTTTTTTTCCCCCACTTCTCCAGCATCTAGATATTACATTTAGGCGGGACCCTACAAATTATCGTCCAAGAATCAACAAATTGGATTCAACCAAGGATAGGGAGCAAAAATCAGCCGGGTCCTATTATTATCTGGATGACTAAAATTTGTATTCTCAGGTTTGCTTCTTTTATTCCTTGTATCTACACCTATACTCATACTCTACCTGTTTAATTAAACTTTGGGACTGATCAGGATTAGTTTATTTTGCAGGTATTTGTTTGAGCAGAGGTTATATTTGCATTATGGTATCTCAGCCTAGTAGTTCTGATATTTAACAAGCGAGCCAGACATTATGGCATTTCTCAGTCCAGTCATTCTGATGTTGACAAATGCAAATAACTCCTTTGCCCTTCATTAGGCAAGTGAGCATGTTGGTCCAAAATGTTCTCTCCTTATTGCCTTTTGTTCATCAGTTTTGATTATGACGACAGTTACTTAGTACTGTTCAGCTGAACTTTGGGTACTTGCTACATACACTGAACTGTGGTTTTCAGCCAGGTGAGTGTAATGTGGAGTGATACACAAAGTGGAGCTTAAATACTGAGTTGCTTGCTATCTTTTGTTATTTGCTACTTAACAGCTGAGCTGTGTGTTGCCCAGTCTCTTTCTTGAATTTGGGCCATTATTGAAGTAGAGGATTGTTTATTAGTTGAGAGATGACGAATGTGATTTTCCATGTTAAAAGTGCATTTTATGTTTTTCTTTTATGGATTATAAATCATAAGGGAGAGTTGCATGATTAACTTTTATATAGGATCAGCCATCTATTTGAGACGGTGATTGAGAGGTGTTATGCCCTCTTATGAGGGTAGGATTTCAAACTCTGGTGTTGGCATACCCTTGTTTTTAGGTTGTCAGAGAAATTGTTTAGGACATGTGAGTGTAGTTTATAGGTGTGCTACAGCATAATGAATGTACTCTTGATATGATCCTTGATTTTTTTTCCGACAATTTTGTTATGAAAGTTTCACTGGCTGCAGAAGACCCTTCAATGTGCTACAGCATAATGAATTAGACTCAAGTTCATCCTATTACATTTACAATATCATTTAACTTGGAACTCTCGTTATGGGAATTAAACCCAAACCCATTCTTTTGTTCACTAAAGAAAGCTTTTCTTTTGTAATATATCTTAGCCATTGCTAGCATTCAGAAATCTCTAGACCAATCACCTAAATCAGCTAGTTTTTCTGGCTGGTGGTAGCTTCTTGTTAGAAATGAGCCCTCCAACAAAACAAAGGCACCCTTGTTGACCCTCCTTCCCTTAAACAATATCAGAAAAAGGGTGACCACTCTGGGAATCAACATCAAGAAGAGAATTTCATAGCTCTTAGAAATGCTACAAACAAACCTCCAAATCATATTTTGATGACAGGCAGAGGAAGGGTCTGCTAGGTACAGCAGAACCCGCAAATGCCCTAACAAGAATCAAATGTATTACGTGGTTCAAGAGGATGACAACAACTTTGACTATTAGGATTGTGTGGATCAACCAGAAGATGATCCTAATGAGATTCAAATCAAAGTATTTGTGATCAATTCTGCATGCGCAGTTAGACGGGAAATTAAGGGTCACTAATTCTTTGTTTTTCTATGGATCATGCCACTAGGGGACTGTGATTTAATATTAGGAGCAGATTGGATGGACACTATAATTCCTATAGCATTCGATTTTCAAGGCAGGTTTCATTCTATGTGGGATGTACACAAATAATATTACAGAAGGACATAGGCTTATCAAATCTTTTACTACTCTCTTCTCACTCAAGGCACATACGCTATACTCCTTGTCTCTATTTGGGGCGGCTCTGCAAAGCGGAAGATCAGGATCCTCAACAAGCATTTCAAGTACAATTTCACCATGACATACAAGCTCTCATTGATACTTGTTCTATAGTATCCAAAAAATCCCCACTTCCCTATGCCGTAAAAGATTTCATGATCGTTCTATTCCTCTACTGAAAGATTGCAACCCTCCATCTGTAAGACCTTACAAGCATAGCCGTACACAAAAAAATATATCATTGAGACCCTTGTTGATGAGAAGTTAACAAGTGGCATCATACAACCCAGTAATAGCCCTTTCTCATTCCTTATATTGTTGGTTAAAAAGAAAGACGCCACTTGGAGATTCTTTAAATTGAATCAGTTGACAAATTCTCTATTCTTACTATTGGTGAGTTGCTTGATGAATGTCCCTATACATGAAAAATTGTAATTCTCATTGATAATTTGCATTACATTGCTAGGTATCTATAGGGATAGAGTATACAGATAAGTAGAAGACTAACATAATACAAAAGGGAAAATTTCACTTAACTACACTTACATTTTTTTTTTTGCATCCGGCTACACCAAACTTGTACAAAATTTCACGTTACTCGAATCTGTCAATTTTTAGACGGGAAAATGTCATGTGCAATACACATGACCATCTTTTTTTCAAAAAATGACAATAATACCCTTTATAGAAAAATAAAATTAAAAACAAGAATGAAAAAAGAAAAGGATGAGGGAGACCGACTCTCATGTTGCAAAGCTCGACGGAAATCGACTTCCTCTCGACCTCGTCGTCAAGCTATTCGCAATATACTGCTGAACAAATTGAAATTGTGTGGGAGATTATGAAAAAGAAGGGTGTTCTCAGTGAGACTTGGGAAGCCATGAATCTAATTTTTGAATATCTGGGCATTGTAATGGCTGGAGATGAATACTTGTTCTCTCTGGATT
>JAYMSW010003648.1:0-11928 GCA_036897725.1 Erodium texanum
TGGGTGACACTGATGTAATCTGGATCAAACTTGACATTACTTACAAAATTTCCAGATATTCGTAGTTGCATTGGTTTAGCTTTATTCATCTTTTGGGTTCTGTTTCATAGCAATTTGTTTTTGGTGGAAACTGATTTCTCTTATGTGAAGCTTTTTCTTTTATTTACATTTGAAGCTAGTAGAATGAGAAGATAGCAAGGGTGCAGATGTTTTCCATTTGGAACTTGGGTTGATAACTTGATATGCACTTTATCACACCATTATGTAGCTCCATAGCAGCTCGTGAACAATGTTAAAATGAAATGTTTCACTCTTTTATCAACCTCATCGTTCCATTTATGAATTTGAATGTTTGTGTAGCCCTTTAGATTTGAAATATTATTTTTATTCTATATTCCACTGGCTTTCAAGTTGTAGGCCGTGAGAGGTTTTAAAGAAGCAAACATCAAGGCATGGACTATCTTTACTCTTCCTATGTGTATTTCTGTTTTCTTATGTCTATTCATCTTAAGTTCTTAAATTCATTGTGAGGGGTATACGTGCATAGAGAAATGAAAAATACTCTTATAATTTTGAAAAAGGCTTCAAGGCAACTACTTGGTATTGCACTTCTGTGGAGTGTTTCATCATGTATATTCTATAACTTTATCTTTTCCCTCCTTCCCCAATTAAAAACAAAATAGAAACATTACTAACTTCTGCCTTATTTTCTTTTATATTACTGTATGGTAGATTCTTTGTTGTAGTGCATTAAAGTGTTGCCTTAAATTTCCAAATCTGGATTCTCACTGGCTGTTGATATCATGTAGCAGGGATTGTAGCAACACTTTCTAGATTTTATGACACTGTTCGAATCTTCTTTGCTGTATTTTTCTGGATGTCTCTGTTCTTCTGGTCTTCTACATGGGAAGGGGGGAACGATGATAAACCGGACAAGGGATCTCGATTTGGAAGATGATAGTAAGCATTTCTATTTTGTATGTATTAATGGCCAAAAGGATAAGATAAATAAGATGTATATGTAGAACTTCTTGAATGTATGTGTAGGTGGCAGCATAGACTTGCATTTAAAAATTCATCTTTCCATGTAGTTGCGAAAGCAATTTTGTAAACTTCAAGTGCATCAATGTTGGCTCTGTATTCTCAATCAAAAAAAAGAAGGAAATTTAGGTATCATGATTTCTCTCGTGTTAAATGGTGGTCATTATTTCCTATTTATTTTTCTGGTCTTCGTTAAACATATCAGTAAATCCTAAAGGCTAAACCCTGAACTGAATAGGACCTCCCTCTTGAGGTTTTTGAGTATTCCTCTGGAAACAGCTGCCATTTGGTTTTAGGTGGTAGTGACAAAATTTGATACTGTTTCACTTATTGAAAGTTATGTAAGATGAATGTGACTGGGGATGTCAAGATCTCTAATTAAGGATTATTGGTTAAGTGCTGGCTAGTTTGTATGTAAGCGCCAGGAAGACCCCACTCCTTTCCCTTTTTCTTGGAAAGCTTTAGGGTGACTAAAGACTTGCTGCAGCATCTTATCTTGTTGGCATCCCACAGAACTCTGTTTCAGTCCCCATAACGACATCATTTAGGGTTGGTTGCGCTCTACCAAGAGTATTTGGTGGTCCTGGTACAACTAAAGATAGGTGGCCTCAAAAAACTCAGTTTTATGGTCTAGTTCAGTTAGAAGATATGGCTTTTGGTTTTAGCAGTTGTCAGTTCATGAATTGAACTGTGTTCAACAAGACCTTGCTCATTTTTATTCCTGATAGAGATGGTATACTTGTAATTCATGAAACTGTAATGCATAAATATTCCGATGCTGGTTATATTTGTTGTTGTACATATTTGTTAATTTTCCTTTCTATTTAAATCTCTACCACAGTATGATTGGAACTGTAATTTAAAATTTCTCTGAAATTTTTCCTATGGCTATAATAGATAATTAATTTTTTGTGTGTGTGCTTGAAAATCCAGTTGAATGGGACCAAAGATTAATTTGCTTCCTCTCTTTCTACTAGTTTAGTGTAGATAACATTAAGTAGGATATAAGGCCATAAATCGACAGTGAGTTGGAGTAGAAGATCAATCCCATGTGTCATATTTTTATTAGACGTTAAGTTGTTTTCCAGGAATCAAATGAACTGAAAGGCTGAACCACTGATATTGATTTTTTTTTTTTGATTCATTGAATGAATCATCTATGATATCAACTAATTGTTGTGGTATTGTTTCATCAGGAAATCAGCTAGTTACTATGGAATTGCTTTAGGACTTAAGATTGAGTGCTTTCACCTGAAATTTAGAGGGAAAAAAATATGAAAAAATGTGTCCTAAATGAGAGATGGCCTAAAAATTAGGGCCTTTTGGCTAAAATATCTATGCTAAAGTATCACAAAGTTTCGTTTAAGGGGAAAAGAGCTTCATTATCAAGCCCTATGGGTTTGATGTATGCGTTTAGACCTATCAGTTTTTGGAGTAGTCCATCAAAAGTCCAAGGTCAGAAATGACCCATGATGTACACACCTTCTGAAATTGGTACGCCTTTTGCCTCGTAGATATAAACAGATTAGAGACTAATGAATTGACTGAACATTTCTCCATTGTCAGGTTTTGGGATTAGTCAACCATTATACAATATCATTATGGATGAGAGGAAAAGCGGATAAGGTAGGATTGTGATTACAAATTTAGCCACTCAGTCACAATTAGTGCTTATCTGTAGATGACATGGTTAATCTGTAAGCTTATACCTCACTTGATAACGTTCGTGATGATTATACTGAACGAATCATCTTCTTTGTGAAGAAAAAAAGCTGAAATTTATTCTGTGTACTTGAAATGTACCCATGAAATGTTTACATGCGAGAATTTTGACATGATCTCTTTTCTCTTTATTTTTTCCATATTAGTGTGTTCAACAATCGGATATGACTTTATCAAGTGAAAAAGGTTTGAAGTACAAGATACTCCAAGCTGGAAATGAACTCACCAACCCTCAAGACACAGTTCCATCTTTTCTGTGTCTGAACTTTCACTGCTACCAAATTTACCTTTTGGAATGGAGCTCTTTTGCTGTGCATATAAAAATACCAAATGCAGAAATCATAGTCAGGTACGTAACTTTCGTTGCATCCCGAATCTCGTAAAGCTCTCCTATGTATGAAATAACATATTACGATTTGTCGACTTCTGAAACCTAGCATGAATACATAATGTGTAATTTTGATAGTCTTTGGTTCACGTATATTATTACTAGTCCAACACTCTCCTTATATTGGTTTGGCATGTCAATCTTGCCACATTATTCGCCTACTTAGCATGATTGGAGCTTTTTGCTGTCGCAGTCAGTGTTATTTTAGTCTGCAGTTCACTAGTAGAATATATATATATATATATATATATGTGTGTGTTGCTACATTTTTGTTTGAAGAAGTTGAATAGTTTATTTTTGTATTTACTATTTACGAATCAGTAGGTACATTTGGTGAAGGTTCTGATCCATGTTAGGCTAGTTCTCTGGTTCAAATTCACCATAAAGATATTTTGAGATACCAATACTGTCATGCTGGAAGGTTCTAGGGTCCTAGTTCAGCTGCTGAGATGGGAGAAAAATGCAACTTTCTGACATTTTTGGATGATTTAGCCAAACGAGAATGAACTTATATTACACTCTATCAGAGAATCAGAGATGATAAACCGATGGATGCAAGAATTCTTGTCTTATTAACTTAGGAATAGAATGTGAGTTAAATTCTATGGGCGTGAAGGGAAAAAAATGTGTAATTCTGGGGGTAGACGAAAACCAAAACTAGCTGCAAGACCGACAGGTTCTTTCTTGTAGTGTAGCGATGATTGATAGTGAAATCGAAACATTACTTTTAGTGAGAGCCATCTCAATCAAGCCAGTAATGGAAGCAGAAAAATACGAATCAAGGGTTGTTTTCGGAGTAGGCTCATTGTACCCTTATGTGTCAAGAATGGCTTGGTGGATGTTAGTTGATGAACAGGTTGCAACTATGATGTTCACTTGTGTAAACCTGGACCGTCCTTTTGTTTCTATGGCCTGTTTTGGTTTGTGCTACTTGTGCATAGAATGTATTACTATTTTGTTGTTAGCTATCGGACTTTCGAGCACATAGAATTGTTATCTATGACTCATTAGAAACCATAGTCGGGAATTGTGTTGTCAGACATGTGTAGTTTAGTGCAGTTGAAAAGTACGAATTGTTATTTGACTGATATTGTTGTTCTTCCCATATTTGAATATTCTTGTGATACAACTACTCGATTGAGTTACTATTAAATATGATTATGAATAATGTTCATGTTTTTGTGATATTTAGGACGATTTCTTTTGTTTAGAATCAAATTATTATTTGTTTAATTTTAGTATCTTAAGTATATAATGTTGTTTGGTTCTAGACATTTGTGTTATTACTCTTTATTACATTTACATGGAAAATCATATTTAATGTCTATTTTGAATAGACCAAATATTTGAAGTATTATGCAGGACATTAGAGCATCCGTAGATTAGTAGAATGTTAATTAAATAATATTATTTCGAGGAGAGGAAAAGTTGAAAAGTGAGCTTTAGTTTAATTAGTAGAAATTGTTTTATAGTGGATTTTACTCTGATTAGTAGAATGTTAGTGGATTCTGATTTTATTTTTTTTTTTAATTCAGAATGTTTTTTTTCAGAAAATTCATTTGAAGCGATAAATAAAACAAAAAACTAAAATTTCATTAAGAAAAATAAATTACATATTTGAAATACGAAATTGTAAGTTCATGATTGAAAAACGAAATGAAAATTACATAGATAAAATATTGTAGATAAAAATCTAAATATTCTCGATAAAAATTACATAGTTGTAAAATATATAGAAATACGATAGATAAATATTACATAGTGTGAGATAAATACGATATAAATACATAGTTGTTGGCCTTTTATAAAAATTCTTGATAAAAATTAAGTTTTCAGTCAACATTATGTGGAAATTAATTAATTTTGACAACACATTGGTCACGTGTCACAATTTTATTGGTTCAACATGGCTCTTTCGCCCAGTCGAGAGATCTCTCGACTGGTTGACGCCTGAAACCATTTTCAACTAATGAAACTTTCGATTGATTAGTCGAAAGTCAGGGGAAAAAAAAAAAAAAAAAAAAAAGAGTCGCCTTAACACTCTCGATTGCACTACAATGCTCTTACAGCTCATTTTTTCTTAGACTATTGTGGGACACCCATAGTGAAGCTAGATCGAAGGCACGTGCCATGTATATATCCTTTTCCTCATCTAATCGGACGGCCATGATTTACCAATTCCCTTCTCTCTCTCCTGCTCTATGAATATAAAGTCCCCACCTTTTGCCTTTCTGTGATCGATCCAGCAAAACAGAGCAAGCTCTCTTCTTGTTTAGTTTCCTCTGTAAGTGCAATAACAGAACCCACAAATAATTTGGCGCTCTGTTTTCTGGAAATACAATGCTTCTGAGGAGCTCTTCGACGCCGGTCATGAATCCGTGGCTTCCGAGCTCCAAGGACCCTTCTCTGGAGGCGGAGACGATGTCTCTTCAGCACAAACGAAGCAGATCAGTGTGCTTCTCGGCGGCGGCTTTTCATTATCCGGCGTCCGGAAACGACCCATCTAAGGAAGCTTTGAATTTGGCATCGGAAACCAGTTTCCACAGCATTCCCAGACCAGTCACGAAGAAGCCGACATCATTTTCTCCGATCGATAGTTTGCTTTCCAGCTTTGGGTCTGGTGGAGGTTCAGTTCCGGAGACACTGGTTTTGGGTGGTGGAAATGGGAACAGTGGTGGCAGGATCTCCGGCGGGGGTGGCTCCGGCGGCCGGTCTGGGAGTGATAGTGGTAGTGATAGTGATAGTACTGATGCTTATTACCAGAAGATGATTGAAGCCAACCCAGGAGACGCTCTGTTGCTTGGAAACTACGCTAGGATTTTGAAAGATGTAAGCTAAAACTTGTACATCTCTGTGAAGTTTTGATCAATTTCTGATAAACCAAACCATTAAGATCTTTTGCTTTTCATTGAGTGTTGTTGCTGACTTTTGATGTCGCGTTGTGTTTTGTTAAGGTTAAAGGAGATTTGGAGAGAGCAGAGGAGTATTGTGGGCGAGCCATTTTGGCTAATCCCAACGATGGAAATGTGTTGTCTCTTTATGCTGATCTTCTATGGCAGAATCAGAAGGATGCTATTCGAGCTGAAAATTACTACAATCAAGCCGTCAAAACTGCTCCTGATGATTGGTAAGTGACAAAAATTCAATAATTAAACCCATTCCATTTATTAATTTGAGCTTATTTTCTGTGTTTGATGCTATATTGCAAGTGAGGTTTCTCCAATAAGAACAATATCATCTTATATGTATCTGAGGCTCTAAACTTTCCCCTTTCAACTATGCACAAGATCATAGAAATGGCCCTTTTTTTTTTAATCTTACAATTGTGTGTTCCTTGGCACATTTGGCTCTTCTAATTGATATATGTAATGATCGTGATTTGGGTTTTGCAGTTATGTCCTAGCATCATACGCCCGATTCCTTTGGGACACGGAAGAGGAAGACGAACAAGAAGGCAATAACAATCATCAAGAGAGGAAACAACAGGAAATAGAACACAGCTTTGTATCATCAACCCCCAAGATCTTCCAAGAAGCCTCTCTCAGGCCTCCTCTAGCTGCAGCCTAAGTCCCACTCCAAAAGCATGTAGTTGGTGACTTTGTAAAATACATCAGCTGAGTAAGTATCTGTATCTCTTCCACAACCGGTTTGGGAATTATATTCAATATGAGTTACATATAGTTGGTGACTTGTAAAATATATCTCCCCTAGCATATAGCTCAGGAACCTCTGAAACCATGCCTGCAATGGAGAGAAAATGGAGGAAGCTCTGAAGTTTTGTGTTCCATATGTTTTTACTTTGTCTTGTCATCCACTTGTTTCAGCCAGGTTTATATCATTATCAGTGGAAATGAGAATCAGCTACATGGGTTTTTGACCTTTTTGTGCATATAATTATCAAGTTTCATCACTTGCATTTTGTGAAAATATTGACCAAAATGGTACCCTCCAAAGTTCTTATTTAGAGTGTTTATGGGCAACTGAGAGGTCATTAGTGTCATTACACATCTGAACTACTGTTTTGAAACATGTTTTGTCTGAACAAATACATGTTTCTCGTCTTTTTCAGACATTGTTTCCCTCAGATTTCATTCAGTTATCTGGAAATTGGAAAATGAACTCAATGTGACTGCAATTTTGGATTATTCGCACTGTTGGTAAAAAAAATCTAGTGCAGAAACAAACAAGGTGAGGTTTGGTAAAGCAGGATAAGATAAGACTGAATAAAAATCAATTCGCCTCATGTGTGTTACTGTTTCTCTGATTTAGCGTTAATTACAAATGACCATAGTCATGAATCACCTATAAACTCATGATCGGATAAAATCGACATATGACTACATATATAAATAAAACGTGCCACATAAGTATAGAACGACAGTTTCATATAATTAGTAATCAAACCTTTAATCCATGTCCTCACAAGTCACAACAATCTCTTCCACATCATCTCGGACCAGACAGCCGAGAACCTGACATCATCACCGGAGACTTGTTCAAATCACTAGACCCCGACGAAGATCCATCACCGGTGCTCCATTTCACGTCAGCCCGAGAAGCCACCGGAGCTTGAGGCACCGGACACAGACCTTCCAGCATTTGCACCACTTTAGTCATCGAAGGCCTCACACACATCTCATCCTGTAAGCATAACAAAGCAACCTTAATCGCAGCAACGACACTTATATCGTTCTCACAACCTCGTAACTTAGGATCCATGATGTCTCTCACATTTCCTTCCTCCAACATGTTCAAGGTTTCTCTGTTCTTTCTTCCAGATATGATCTCTAGTAACACCAATCCATAGCTGTACACGTCGCTCTTCTCTGAAATGGCGTAACTGGTGATCCATTCTGGCGCGAGATAGCCTCTCGTGCCTCTCAGCGTAGTGTACACGAAGCTAGCCTCTCTGTTCATTACCTTAGCCAAGCCAAAATCAGATACCTTGGCGTTGAAGTTATTGTCGAGAAGAACATTCTCGGGCTTTACATCGTTATGGATGATCTTGAACTCGCATTCCTCGTGAAGATAAGCTAACCCTTTTGCTGTATCGACTGCAATCTTCAATCTCGCTTCCCAGTTCAAGAACCGGTCTTGATCTTGATCTTCGTTGAAGATCCATTTATCTAGAGACCCTTTTGCCATGTATTCATATACAAGAAGACGATGAGCTCCCTCTGCACAATAGCCCTTGAGCTTCACGAGATGGACATGGTGGAGACTCCCGATGATGCTGACCTCAGCTCTGAACTCGTTCTTTCCCTCCACTCTTTTGACAGCTACTCGGGTTTCATCAGAGAGCACACCTAAATAAACCGAGCCAAACCCTCCTTGGCCAATCTTGATTGAGAAGTCTTTAGTCACTTTGAGAAGATCATTGTAACTATAACGAACAGCCATTCCCAACTCAAAGAAGTTATCGTCTTCTAAAGCAATTTCAGGAGATTCTTGCAGCCTTTGCCTTCTTCTATAGTACCAGAGACCGAAATAGAGTAAAGCAGCAATGATAAAACCTGTTCCAAGAACAATGAACATTATGATTGTGATGGATTGCTTTTCTTTGTGACTTTGTTCTAGTTCATCATCTTGATTCTTCAATTTCTTCATGTATGAGACAAACCCAGATGAACCCATCTCAGCACGTTGCAAGCTTCCAATCTGGTTAAACAAAAAGCACTCCCCGGAGCTGGTATTGAAGAAGAGCACAGTGCAAGAACAGTTAGTGAGACAAGCTTCTTTGCAGGCAGTTATATTGGGTTTGATCTCGGGTTTAACGAATCTAATCGCAAAGTAATCAAGCTTTTCACCGACATATACAAGCTCCGATGAAGACATTGAGCCGTTACAGGACGGGGTTGTCTGAGGTTTACAATTGAAGGGTTTGAGGTTGTCTGGACACTGACATTGTTCCCCAAAACTGCATACTTTGTAGGGATCACAATGCTCGGGAACACCACAATAGTCTTGAGGTATTTTAATTGTCTCAGGAACAACTCGCTTTCCTTTGTGAAGATTCTTAAACGAGACAACCCCATCAGTGCCTAAAACAGCAACCCAAAACCCATTTGGGTCGGATTTATCAGCAAAAACAAACTGTGAAACCAAGGCTCGGTTTTGATCATAAAAATTCCATGAATTGGACAGCAAAGACACAGAATGAACCTTGCCTATACTTGTGCTATTGGTTTTTCTGGTTTCATTCGATATAGACCAGTAAAGCTGTGGAGTTTTGTATCCTGCATACAACACCAAATCTCCAGACAAGATCTCGAGGTAATGATACAAGGTTTCATGAAGAGGAAAGCTTCTAAGCCTCATCCCATGTAAGAACACCTGACCTGGTACAAGAGTGTCTGAAGGGTGGCTAAAACTCTGCCAGACAATGCTTTCATTCTCATCAAGCAAAACCAAGTTCCCTGAGTCCTGCATTTCCATGGCTGAAACCCCTTTTCCAGATGTGTTTGTAGACCAAACTATACCGCCTGATTCGTCACTACCCTCCAAGCACACATTCCCATTTCCTCCAAATACAAACTTGTCTGAAATGTTCACCATCAAGCCACGATTGGCGGTCCAAATCGCGACAGAGCTATTCATGTGAAGGACAACTAGAGCATATGAAAAGACATCCAGGGCTTTGTAGAAACCTAAGGAGAACATGGAATTGTTGGATACTAGGAACATGCCATGATGTTCAAGCCAATTCATGGGAGACCCTTCAAACCCAGGATGGATCCGCCCAAAACTCTGGGACCGGGCCGTGCAGATCCCAAACATAGGGAAGAGACACAAGCACAAGGTCCTCAATAGGCTCAAACCCATTTTTTTTTCTTCACAAGGAAGCAACACAGATTGATACCCAGTAAATATTTCAGCAATTTAGGCCAAATCAACACTGATACAGACCATAACTCAAATCAGACTGATACCAAGTAAATATTTTCAGCAATTTAGGCCAAATCAACACTGATACAGATCATATCTCAAATCAGATAGATACCCAGTAAATATTTTCAGCAATTTAGGCCAAATCAACACTGACACAGACCATATCTCATTGATTTGAGCTGAGCTGGGCTACAATATGCTACTAACTTGTATTGAAAACGAGGCCTACGAATTGGGGAAATGAGAAAGGGCCAAAATTGTGCACAGAGACAACATTAATCCGATCAAAGTTTCAAACTTTAGAACTGGGTATTGCGCAATTACTCAAGCAAAGCTAAGCAGAAAGAGACAATGGTGAAAACAAGCTACAACTGAAGAGAATCATTGTATCTGTAGATGTTTTGATGCAGCATCTTTCAATAACAGTGCAAAATAAAGGTATTTAATTACAGAGAAAAGAGAAGCTTTGTGTGGGCATAGAAGAGAACAAGAGAAAAAGGACCCATTAGAGAAGGAAGAGAGAGAGAGAGACATTTATGTCTGACCTTGTTGCATGGCTCAGTTGCAGAAAGCAAAAATGGGTCTTCCATTTGCTAAAATGGGGTTGTAGTTGTAGCCATTTTTTTCTTCTGGGTTTGGTGATTTTTGAATTGTCTCTTTGACTGAGGAATTTTTAGAGAGAGACTGGAATTGCAGGTGATGGGAAAGTAGGGGACATTATTCAAAAATGAAATGAATTAAATAATTGGCTTGCTTGCTCTTTTTGCATGTCTGTTGAGTTGAGTCTTTGGAGGGAAGAGAATATTTGCATTTGTGTCCCTATGCTTTTCAATATTTTCATTTTCTCCCCCATTGTCCCACTTTCTTTTCATTTGTAACTCAATGATAATAGAAAATTAGAAATAGCTTTTCGAAAAAAGAAATAGAAATAGAAACCATCTTTGACTTTTTGTGTATTATCATTTAATTCATCTAAATTAATAATTTACTTTTCTGTATTATTTTTTTATATACATAAAATTATTAAAATACTATTTATCAAATTATTTGAGTTTCATTCTCTTAAAAATATTATATCAAATGAGTTTTCGTGACAATAAGTAATTATAAACAATACAAAAAATATAAGGTAAAAAGTATGAACTTTTTCAATTTGACTACACCAACTTAAGACGACTACAAATATTAAGAAAGATTTTATTATACAAATTTTGTATCAACTGTTTTTTGATGTATGAACTTGACTTGGCTTAAACATGGTAGGAACTATGAGTTGAACTTATAAAACAAAAACAAAAATACTGATATTTGAAATTGTTACATTTGAGTCTTATTTTCAAAGTCAAATATACATATTTTGGTCTTCTAAGTAAATTGTAAAAAATCAAAAGTATAGGGATGACAATGCAAAATCCTGCCGGCCTCCGGTTTGGATTTGATCATAGGGATCAAGAATCAGTGATTTAGAGTATGAATAGGATCCAGACGACAATAAAAAACAGTCAACCCAATCACATTCCAAAAGTCAATATTAAATATGAATCTTTGGTCAACAGTTGACACTATACACCTAACCATGCATTATTGTTTACCCATTTATGGATGCATTGTTATTTATTTATTTATTCTCAAATATTAAAAGAAAAGTTAAAATAAATAAAAATTTGAGTTTCAGACATTTTATTCCAAATCAGACTAAGTATGTTCACTAGACTTGTAGCATCATAACTTATATGACAACATATGGTATGTATATATATATATATATATGCTCTAGGAAACCAAAAAGAAAAAGTCTAATTCTTCAATAAAACAAATTTAAGGGCCCAACCGGGTTCGAACCGGTGACCTATTGATCTGCAGTCAATTGCTCTACCACTGAGCTATGG
>JAYMSW010003649.1:0-11927 GCA_036897725.1 Erodium texanum
CCCCCCCTCTCTCCCTTACTCACTGAAAATGAAGAAAGCCTGCACCTAAATCCACCACGCCATTCCTCCACTTCCATACGCTTCTATCTGTTACAGCCTTCCTCTTACCACTTGTATTTAAGAAACTAGATTAGGGTAGTGATAGCCTTTGTTTAGGAGGTCGTCTCTGATCGTCCTACACACGTCTCCCTCTAGGATCGACCCATAGTTACAAATAAATCTATATTGCTTGTATGACCATGTACGGTTCTGTTCGGGAACCCACAGTGCTTGATCTAGTGGATGCCCTCAAATACGAAACCAATTAGGCGTCCCTAGTGAGCTTGAGGTTTTCGGTCCGAACAAGATGGTGTCGTTGCAGGGGAATACGGTTGCATAGGGCGATTTGCTTTGACATTTTTTCTCTTTCTTATCTAGTTGTTAGTTTTTCAGGCTGTGGTTTTCTTTCTTTCTCGTCTTTTCTACATGTGTGTTGTATATTCCTAGTAGTCTTTTGTGATTGTGCCACTACTCAACCACTCAAAAAAAAGCTATTGATATTCATTTTGTTTTGTGGAGTAGGTAAGAGAGAAGGATGGAGCTAGTGGATATTTGAGTATTGCTAAGTAAGAAAGGACCTAAGGTTTATGGCTACTACCTAGAGGTTCTGAGTCAACACACAACGAAAGTCACTAAATTTGTAAGGAACCTTATGCCTAGTTGGGTTACAAAGTTTGAGGAGCAATATGTGTTGACAGTTCCAGTTTACATTACAAGGAAGAGCTAGAAATGGTACGAAAGTCTAGACCCCAATAGCACCCGATCCTTGTTCAGCCTGCGGTCAATCTTTCACGCCGCATTTGAGGAATGTGACTTGGATCTGGAATACAGAAGGAAGATCTTTCACTTTGAAAATGTGGAAGAAGAATCGGTAAGAGATGCTTGGGTAATGAAGTGCAAGGCGGTTGAGATCATTTGTTATTGTAAGGTGATATCCACTTAATCGCTAATATTCTATTTTTATCATGGGCTCTCCCAAGCACCCCAAGATGAGATCAACAGTTGGCTAGTCTAGACCTGCTCAAAATGATCACAGATGAAGCTTGGAGGGTACTCGAGCAAATAGAAAGTGAAGCCAACAAATCTAGGGAACTCATTCGACAAGGGAAACAACCAATGGTGTCCACCAAAGTGAAAGAACTTGTGAGAGCTCACTTATTAGATCCAAATCAGTCAATAAGCTAAACGGACCAGCTATTCTACATCCGTGAGAGCTTGCAATAGCCGCACACCCATCCAGCGGAAGGACATTAAACAAATCCCTATCTAGGAGGCAACCCAGAACATTTCTTTCTCTCTCCCTCCTTTTTATTTTGATTTATTCGTTTATTTTTCTAGATTTTTAGTGTTTTCAAAGTTTATAGTTTATTTATTTTTGAAACTTCTTATGTAGCTTGCTTATAATGTAGATAAATATTGGAGAGCTTGTATCAGATATATCTAAGGATGAAACTTGCATAGTTCGTCCTTCCAGTCTCTACCCTACGAAGCTACAAGAGAACAGTCCTCTTCCTTCTATAGCATTATAGATACCTGGCTTGAGCAAACATCATCCAAGGGGGGGAGGGGGATCTTTAACACTTACGCTTTTTGTCGCTTTATATTTGCTCGCATGTTTTGATGATTTGTTAAGATTTTGTGTGCCTTGCATGATATTGTTACACCACAAAGTGGTAATCTATTGCATGCTTTACATACAAACTTTACTGTCGTGCTGGTACCTAGTTGGTAATCTTTTTAATAGAGCATGCATAATCATCATTTTCTACAATTGTGTTCCCATACTTAGACTAGAGTCTATGTATGGAGGAGGGAATGTCTCTCTGCTATAATTTTTCCATTCAAAATAATAAAACTATAAACTTTTGAATTTAGATTAGGTCATATGCATCCACGTTTTCGTTATTATCTCTTTTCTCATGTTAAGCCTTGTCAATATTGTTAGATAACTTGTATATACTTTGAGGGATGCATTGTTGGTTTTGGGCTAGTGAAAGAAGGATGAAATATCATGATTTTAACCTTGAATGCTTTGTGTATATTTTAAGTCTAGTATCGTGTTAATCTTGTTGACGAAGTTTACATAATAATACCGCTAAATGCGAAAGCTTTCACAAATAAGTGATGAAAATTCAAACTACTTTCTTCATGACTTTGCCACTATTGGTTTTGAACTTTTATGTACACTGAATATAGGTAGGTGAAGGTGAATAGTTGAGTATAGTTCCTTGTGTTGAATAATGTTGTGCCCATTTTTTTAATCTCTTGAGTGCATTCATTTGGGTGATTCCAATACTATTCGAATTCATGTTGCTTTTTTATACTGCAGTTTATGTGTATCAAGTGTTGGTAAGAGTCAACCTTACTTATGTAGAAGTAAGGGGGCACTACCACTTGACTTTCTTGATGATTATCAAGATTGATGTATCAAATGACTTTATTATGAGTTGCCTTTATGTAAAAATGATCTCATCAATGTCACTTGACCCCACCTTTTATGAGAGAGAGAGAGAGAGAGAGAGAAGCCCAAGAATGGGAGGAATGGTGGGTAAATGATATCGCTGCTGGGACTCGAACCCTGGTCAAAAGGACCAAAGTTCAAGTGCCTTTACCACTAAGCTAACCAGCTTTGGTATTGTTGAGTTAATCTTATGTCCCGAGCTTCTGGTTTGCAGAGGGCTCAAGCCTTGGGAATAGCAGAATTTCCTTTACTTGGTCGCATTAGAAACAGCAGGGTTCGTGTCAAAGATACAACATTTTCTTCAAGGTAATGTATTACTATACCAGTCATGGAACTATCATATGGATTTCTCTATTAGTTTATATCTAAATTTGCATAGTTGTCATCTATATGACACTTCTCTTTTCATTGATTATATTTTCCTTCTCGTTGTCTTCTTATCTGATCTCATCAGCTTCTTTTGAATATTCGACTCATGGTTGTTGTTTGAATGCAGACAATATGGAACCAGGGAGAGTAAAGAAGTTACTATCGAAGGGAGAGTTCAATTTGATTTGTTTCAGGTTTTGTCCAAATGACATGTTTGCTTTAGTAACTCTAATTTGTTGTATACGACAGATTTTTCTGGTTTAAGTTTAGGGATGTATAAGTTATTGTATTTCTTTCTTTTGTTGCAGGTTATGCAGCGTGATTACAAATTAAGTTCTTATTCATTGAATTCTGTTTCGGCACACTTTCTTTCTGAGCAGGTAAAATTTAGTATATCTATTTTTGCGGTTTCTGAACTAGTTAAGAGGATATCATTGCTTTATGGAATATAAAAGACACTGGTGGTTTATTAAAGCTCCTTCCTAATTGTTTTCATGTTCGGGATGCTAATATTATATTTTGTGAAAAGAAGTATACATATGACTTCAAAGTAGTTTTTTTTTGTCACATAAGTAAAACTGGCACCAAAGGCAACTTATCCCAAATTGATTTACTTTTTTTTTTTTAATGTATGTTTTCTTATGTTAGTTATGGACACAATTTTTGCTTTGTGCAGAAAGAGGATGTCCACCATTCAATAATATCTGATCTTCAGAATGGGAATGCAGAAACTAGGAGGCGACTTGCTGTATATTGTCTAAAGGTGCATATTTATTTATTTCTGTTACCTGCCTTCCTCACCTTCACTCAGTTCTCATTATTTAGTCTTTCAGTCCTCTTTTTTCGGATATTTGGTGTTGGTCTGAATAAACTTCAAATTTTTATTAGTACCCACAGATTAACAATAAGTAGGTAATGATGTTAGAAGTATGTTTCTGAATGTTCAGATCTACTCCCTGTTCCTAGAACTTTGTATGAGCTCCTTAGATTTGTTTGAATTAGACATTTATTTGAAAGAGACATTGACACAATTTTTGCATACCTGAACCTCTTTATTCTTCAGGATGCTTATCTCCCTCAACGGCTTTTAGAAAAACTGATGTTCATTTACAATTATGTGGAGATGGCTCGAGTGACAGGTGTTCCTATCTCTTTCCTTCTTTCCAGAGGGCAAAGCATTAAGGTTGGTATTATGCTTTTCTTTTGATGAATATCCTGAATGATTGAGCATTCTGAAATTTAGACTACGAGTTGTTGTGCTAGGTACTTTCTCAACTTCTTAGGAAAGCCAAACAGAAGAACCTTGTCATACCAAATGTCAAACAGGTTGGATCAGAACAAGGGACATATGAAGGTGCCACTGTAAGTTCTAAGTATTTTATAGTCATAAGATGAGTGCATGTGTTCATGTGTCTTTCAGATACACTTGAGTTTTTTTTTTTTTTTGCATGTGTTTGTTTTTTGAGTTCATATACCCGGTGTTCTATATTTAGATCTGTAGAGCATTTTTTAACTTTATATAACCACTTGCAGGTTTTGGAAGCCAGGGCTGGATTCTATGAAAAACCAATTGCAACATTGGATTTCGCATCTTTGTATCCATCTATTATGATGGCATATAATTTGTGTTACTGTACTCTGGTAATTTTTCAACCATTGCTTCTACTTGTCATGACTTTCATCTTATGATGGAATCGAACTATAATGAGGTTCTAAGTTCTAACAGAGTTAATTTAAGGAAACATTTTTACTTGTAATGTTCTGTATGAAGGTAACACCTGAAGATGTTCGCAAGCTTAATCTTCCTCCAGAGTGTGTCAACAAAACCCCCACTGGTGAAACATTTGTTAAATCAAACTTACAGAAGGTTGCTTTAGTAAATTTGTCTACAAAATAGTCGAAAATTTTGAATGCCTTACTTTTGGTGAAGATCATGTACTGAACATTTTTGATAATAAATTGATTGTGCTTTCAGGGAATACTTCCTGAAATTCTTGAAGAGTTATTAGCTGCTCGGAAAAGAGCAAAAGCAGATTTGAAGGTCAATACCTATTACTGTTCCGTTTGTTTGCTGCCAATTCTTTTTGGGTTGCTTACTCTGCTATGGACAAAATTGAACAGAGTCCATTCATTCACTCTCCAGGTCGTTTCCTTGTGGCTGGGGCTTTTTTTCTTGTGACTGATAAGTGTTTTCAATTCCAGGAAGCTAAGGATCCCCTTGAGAAGGCCGTGCTGGATGGTCGACAGCTGGCTTTGAAGGTTAAGCTTATAATTATAATTTTAATGTCGGCTAATTCATCTCCTCTTTTCTCATCTCTATGTCTCGTGCTTTTCCCAGGTCAGTGCAAATTCTGTATATGGATTCACAGGAGCTACTGTTGGCCAGTTACCTTGCCTAGAGATATCTTCAAGTGTTACAAGCTATGGTATAGCCCGTAAAATATGTTTAATCATATAAAAAGTTCACTCTCAATAAGCCAAAAGCCTTAAACATTTACTCTTGTAAATTCTGCTTGAGCTTGTGAGTTTATATCTTGTGAAGGTCGACAAATGATTGAGCACACAAAAAAGCTTGTGGAAGATAAGTTTACCATACTAGGAGGCTATGAACACAATGCTGAGGTACAAACAATGTATTTTTTTAGACTTTTATTTGAAAGCTGTAGCCACTTTATTTTGGTGTAAGGTTAACATGGACCCGTGTTGAAGCAAGAATTTGTGTTGTCAGGTTATATATGGAGACACAGATTCGGTTATGGTGCAATTTGGTGTGCCCACTGTAGAAGCAGCAATGAACTTGGGCAGAGAAGCCGCTGAATATATCAGTGCAACATTCATTAAAGTAACAATAATGATCTGAAATAGAATTTGTTCATTTTTCTTATAATCTAAGTATGCAATTCATTTTGGCTGCAGTAAGAGGTTCTAACACTTGTTTTGGGTATGGTTGAAGCAAACTGATATTGGTTTCTTTTATTTTGTGTGTGTGTGCCAAATATGTGTTATGAAGCCTATCAAGCTAGAGTTTGAAAAGGTTTATTATCCGTATCTACTGATCAGCAAGAAGAGATATGCTGGTTTATTTTGGACAAACCCAGACAAGTTTGACAAAATGGACACTAAAGGTAAAGAAACGAGATTCCTGACGCTCTGTGCTTTTATATTTTGTTGTATTGTTATTAATATTAAAATTTCTCATGGTTCACAGGTATTGAAACTGTTCGAAGAGACAATTGTCTATTGGTCAAAAACTTGGTAAATGAGTGTCTCCACAAGATACTAATCGACAGGGACATTCCTGGAGCTGTTCAATTCGTCAAGAATACAATTTCAGATCTTCTCATGAACCGCATGGACTTGTCACTTTTGGTTATTACCAAGGTGAGAAACTTATTTAGTCAAATGGTGCTGTTGGTATTGCATTGGTTGTTCGTAGTCTTATGTGCTGGTATAACAGGGTCTAACAAAGACTGGTGATGACTACGACGTAAAGACGGCTCATGTTGAACTTGCTGAACGTATGCGCAAGGTTTGTTGCACCATTTTGATTCTTATCTATTGCATATACTTGTAATTGCTAGTTATGGAAGGTTTTGAGCTTATTCACGTGGAAATATTAAATTCAACCTTAGACTACTTGATAAACCACTTTTTTTGGTGATGAACATAGAGTAATATTTTCTTATTCACAGCGAGATGCTGCCACTGCCCCAAATGTTGGGGATCGAGTTCCATATGTCATCATTAAAGCTGCTAAAGGTGCTAAGGTAAATTTTTTTTACTGCGAATTGTACCCTTTCAAAATTATTTTTTGTTTTGTTTTGTGATTGTTTATCAAATTAAACGAGTGGAATGATCAGGCTTATGAGAAGTCCGAAGACCCTATCTATGTGCTGGAAAATAACATACCAATAGACCCGCAATACTATCTCGAAAATCAAATCAGCAAGGTTAGTTTAATGGTGTGATAATTAACAATTATGCCGATTTACTTTATCCTATTTTTATTCTTCCTAATATTGACAATTATGCTCATATTTCAGCCACTTCTAAGACTTTTTGAGCCCATTCTGAAGAATGCTAGCAAAGAACTCCTCCATGGAAGTCACACAAGATCTATCTCCATCTCCACTCCTTCAAACAGCGGCATAATGAAGTTTGCTAAGAAACAACTCACGTGCATAGGCTGTAGAGCTATAATTAGGTATACATTTTAACGCTTCTGAAACAGATCTCGTTATAGAATGTTCCACTCGATACACAAATGGCCCTTCTAGTTATAGAATGTTCCGTTATAGGCTCATTCTATATATTTTCATGGTGTTGTATGCAGCAATTCGGATCGAACTCTCTGCGCCCATTGCAAGAGTAGAGAAGCAGAATTTTATTGCAAAACAGTGTCTCACGGTAAGTACCTTATTTATAGATTCTTATTCTGCTACAGACTACAGTATACAAGAATCGAGCATACCCATAACTAAGAGAAACTCGATCTGTTGCAGTGTCTGAGCTAGAGGTGCTTTTTGGGAAGTTGTGGACACAGTGCCAAGAGTGTCAAGGTTCTCTCCATCAAGATGTCCTCTGCACAAGGTATGCATTTTGCGACTGAACTGAAAGCTGAAATCGATAATCGAATTCGAAGGCATGTTTATTGTTTTGTATTGTAACGGTTTCCAATGCTTGCTTGTTCTCAGTCGGGATTGTCCAATCTTTTATCGGAGAAAGAAGGCACAGAAGGACATGGCTGAAGCGAAGGTGCAATTGGATAGATGGAGCTTTTAAAATGATTCCAAGGTTTGGTGCTTTGCTCCTTTCCAAAATTAGATTATTCCAAGCTTCTAAGTTGATTGAATGTCGTTTTTGTTTATTACTCTCTCCGTTCCAAAATGAGTGTCATTCTTTTTTCTATTCCGAAAAATAACAACTCGTACAAAAATAGTATTCCTAATTTATTCATAACCTTATGCTTTTTGTGCTTCAACAGGTCTCCATGGTCTGTAAAAGTTGGATCATCGTAACTTCACCAGCTTGTCGTCAGAGTCATAACGACCTTTTGTAAAAACCCGTCATAGTGAGAGCCTCGTGGATTGTATCTCTTTCAAGAGGCAAGAACACAACTGTGACGACTTTTTGAACCCTTTCTGAACCTAGTAACATTGAGACTCAATATGTACATTGTATTGTCCTGAACTGATCATTTCTATGAAAAATGATATCGAACGAGTGATCTTTATCGAGCTGACCAAGGAGATACAGAATCACAGCTTTTATTTCCTTTATAACTATGAAAAGGCACAAACAAATTATACATTTTGTTACAGTTTATACACATGAATGTTACATAGGAGCAGACAAGACACAGATCTAGTACAGTTACATACATACACCTGAACAATGAACCCGTAATGATTCATGAAAATGAAACTATGAACACAAACTCTGAACCCTTCTTGATTATTCAAAGTTATCTTCTCATGTATACAGTCTGAGACGAGTCGTTATTCTCTCCCGACATAGAGGGCACAATGAAATAGTCACTCCACAGTCCTTGCACGTCTTCACGAAGAAAAAACCCGATACAGACATATAAAACAAAACTTCAATTCACAGAGGTTTAACCAAAAATTTACATCTAAAATCAGATTGAGAATAGATTAAGGTATGCTTACAGTATGACCACATCCGAAAGCCATGTCCTTAGGATTCGTCAAGCAAATGGGACAAACCTTAAACAAACACAACATAGTATAAGAACATGATACCAAAACATAAACTAAAATCATGTTTTGATAAAGAATTGAGACCTGTTCAACCGGAGCTGTAGGCTCGACTCGTTCAATGTTAGTCACCGGAGGCGGGGTCGGGATTAATTTAACTGCATTATCATGCTCGATAACTTCACGAGGAGGTTGAAGCGGAGACCTACGTGGCCCACCAGACATATCTCTACTGCATAATCGTTAAACTCAAATGTTTAATACTCAATATAAGTGAATAATCAAAAGATAAGAGTACAAACTACAGCTTCGGATAGTACTAATCGAATTGAAGCCGTTGTGTGGCTCTGTACTGATATGGAATCTCCATAAGAGCAGCAAGAGCAAAAGCCGCTTCCTTTTTTGACTCGTTCTTGTTCTCGTTCATGATTTTCGTGAAGTTCACAAACTGCAAGAAGATAAATATTAAATACAGACACGTAACTTAGAAACATTGTATTGAACCAAAACATTTGTTTCTAATTCTACCTGAAAGTTGTCAAATGCGCGGTGAGGAATGTTATCATCAAATTGTTTCATAGCATCCCAAGGTCCGTCCCCAACTCCAACCAAAATGATCGAAAGAGGGCACTGACTGATATCAAAATAGTAATGAGTATGATGGTAAATAGAACATTTTAACATCATATGGTAATAAATGGTAATGTTTTTTACCTTGCGGCAACTATGGAGTTTACAGTTGCTTGTTCTTGAGGACTGAACCTCCCGGGAGGTGTATCGGGACTCCTTGTAACCTGTTTGAACACAAAAATACTCAAAATTAAATAAAGGTTATAGCTCAGGATTTGAATGAAAACGTAAAAATAAAAAGATAAAAAGAAGGTGAAATGACAGTTCACAGCCCGTTTTACAAATCACTACCCTGAATCTTAAAGTGCAACACTTCACGACCTTCGATTACAATTTTGTTACAATGTCAGCGAAAAATAATGGAAAATTCAGGTAGTAAAGTTTTACAATTTGGTTATTTATGGTATTGAAGTGCATAGTTCAGGATAGTGAATTGTCATTTCCCCTAAAAGGAAGTTACATTGACCTGCCCATCAGCAATAATGACAAGAACGTGATATTGACCGTTACTTTTATCCACAATGTCAATAGCAGCGTCAATGATCGGAGCAAATGAAGTGGGACCTACAGGCAAAGCAACAAACTCGATCACAACCATCCGATGCAAATGTAGGATAATGAAGGTACTGAACAGAAAGCAATGACAAGAACCTGATAAGTTCAAGAACGGAAGAATCTCTCTATAACGTTCAAGAACTTCCTCAAAACCATGGCAAGGCCTGTGATCCTGGTAGAAGCTGAATACATGTTGATCATGTGTAGATGCTAAAAAATGCAATGCATAGTATCAGAAAACTGATGCAACTTAATACCGAAACTAATATCAAGAACTAACTACACCACTGACCATCACCAAATCCAAAACAAGGTATCAAGTTATCTTCATCAAAGGAAGACAAAGTCCGGCCAATTATAGAAATTGCCTGCTCGTATGGATTAGGCACGCTACCAATTGCATGGAGGCTTCTCCGGTTGAACGAATATTTTCCTACAGTGACCATTATGTTATAAAATAAAACATAAGCAAATTTTTATAAATAATTTTTTTTTGTTGTTAAGAGGATTTACCCGTCCACTCGTTGCTTTTCGTTAAGTCTATACCGATGATTAAATTTGATGACTCCAAACCAGCTTCACGCAGTGCGGTAATAACCTAAATACACATAATCATTTACATATATGGACATTTTAGTTCCTGGTTTAGAATACACAATCCATATATGGGTTTCGTTCAAAATCTAAAAAGATGAAATTTTGGAACCTGATCCAATTCGTTGAAGTTATCGGGTATGGACGTGGAGCTCTGCTTAGGCCGTGCAGTCCCTGTAAAAGACAGGGCTTGATGAAGACTATGTCTATTACAGTGATCCATCGAACTTCCTGCGCTATGCCAATAGGAAGGGTTCGCCGAACTTCCTGCATAAGAAGAGGGTTGGTGCATTGCATTTTGATACCTAGGATCTATCGAGCTTCCAGTATAAGAAGAGGGTTGATGCACGGAGTTAGCATCATCAAGATTATCGAACATCGATTCCTGATTCCCCATATCTATGTGTATCTCAGAACTTCTCTGCAACCATGTACCAAAAAGACAACAGTAAAAACACAATTTTTCCAAAAACAAAATTCAATCTTAAATTCTTCAATAAAACCAGCACAGTTCACCAACAAAAATCTCATGCCTTTCTCCCATTCACAATATCTGAAATCCCCATTTCAAAGTCAACTCTGAGCTATTTCACAACTAATCCTTCAAAGTCAAAGATATGAGCTTGAATACACTGATAGATAATCAAAGACTCAAACTTTATAGTTTTACCTTGAACCCAATTGGCTGTAAAGAACAACCCACAAACAAAATTCAGAGAAATCAAAAGCAACCCAATCCAAGAACAAGCAAAATCAGATGAACAAGAGCAGTAGCAGCAGAAGAAAAAAACAGACCCATATAAGCAAAATCATTGAAAAGACAGAGACAATGATTGTGAAGTTACCTGGAAACTAATTGCTAACTGGATAGCAGAAACTGAGATTCAAAAGTGATTCCCCAGCTTTCAGTAATAAATCTGCCCAAAATTTCAAGAAAGGCAACTTTTTTTCTTTTCAGTTTGGTTCTTTGGGTTGAAATATTTGGCTCCTGCTTGATTCTCCTTAGCACATTCATTTCTCAATTTCAGGTTCTTTTTTGAAAATCATTGCGTGCACAGCTCGAGTCTCTCACATGGAAAATCTGAATCATGGTCAGCTTCTGGCTGTTAGTATCAGAATAAGGGATGGCTGTCTGTCTAGCTGTCGTGTTACGGATCATACTTTTGACTTTTGTTGAGTGAGTCGGTTGATCCAATGGTCTGTGACGGTTTCGGTGACACAGGTCCGTAACTACAGCAACACAATTTTTCATGTTAGAAAATTAGCTTCCTTCTAGGTTCCTAGATTAAATGCTTCTTTATTTTGCTAAAGATACTTTATGTGATTTTGTTGTGTCTAATAGTTTATTATTTAAGTTGTTGAATTATTGGTTTGTGGTTTGATTGGTTGGGTAGATTTTCATTGATATTTAATCTTTATTGACAACCCCTTTAAGTTAATGAATAATGGATGTTCTCTTAATCAAATAATTAAATTTTATTTATGTGGTGTAACAAATAAAAGATAGAGAGGCCTTGTTTCTCTCTCACTCGTAACTTTCAAAACTTTAAGTAGCTCTCGTT
>JAYMSW010003650.1:0-11926 GCA_036897725.1 Erodium texanum
TTTTTAATCAACATTCTACTGATCTTAAGTCTGATCTTCCCACTAACCATTGTGGATGCTCTTAAGAGAAAAAAAAAAATCATCCATTTCAGAAGTCGGCATTATGACGTTCTGCTCCTCCATCTCATGAAAGATTGTATAATGATTAAGACTATTTGCTAATAAACGATAATGGTGACATAACTTTAAAAGGGTATAGTGAAAATTCCTCAAGCATTGTGTAGTGATGAATCTTTACCAAACTTGTGGCACATCATACATACTACAAATATATTTAAAAATGCATATAAAGGATCTAAATATCATCATGGACGTCAAATAATCACCTTTTATCCTGAGTGCCATCCCATGGATAGTTTGCAACTAGCGCCCCCTGTTAATAAGTGATAAATACTCAATTCAGACTTTCATATTGAAAGAAGAATTATCCATGAAAATATTGTGCTAGCTTTCTATTTATATGTGCTGAGTTGGCTCATAAACAAGTTAGGATGTGTTGGCTCTAATATGGAGCGCTAGAATACAGATATGTAGATGAAGTATTTGAAACAAGAGAGAAAGTTTGGAGTTAGTAACCATACTATTTATCAGTACATCTTAACTCGAGCCTTAAAGAATAACCGTAGCCCCAATTTTTGGACATCTCAAAATGGTGGAAGACTTGACTATAAATATTAGATAGAAAATGAATGCAACTAGTCCGACCAGCAGCTCTTTTAACTGATACCATATGTGATTCTTTTTATCTCGTTAGTTACAGATTCAGACACCTAATGATGAGATCAATTATTTGCCAAATGGTGGTGGTGGTAGTGGTGGGGAAGTATATTAATCTCTCATCAACTTCACGATCCATCAGAACATTCTCCTTTAGAAAAAAAATTTCAATATCTGGTCCAGTTTTTTTCTACATATTCATCAAATGAGAATACAAAGGAAAATGTGAACTACAAACCGAAGCTTTCAGTTACTATTCCAATGTAATTATACCATGACACCATTCAACCCAAAAGAAAAACCTTCATAAGACATTCTCAGTCACTATATGAAATTATAATTATACACTGACAAACTCTAGATATTGCATCTCACTATTCTTCTGAGATCCATAGCAGATAACACAAGTCTCCCATACAAAAATTAGCGGTCTAAGTTCAAATTAGCATGAAAATAAGAAAAGGAAGAGTCAAACATGGTAGAGATTTGAGAGGAACTATTGGTAATAACAAGAAAGTTGCATGAAAAATGTTACCAATAGGAAATAAGATATACACTAGTTATGAAGATGAAATACCCCATGCAAACTGGCAGATGCCGTGAATCTCATCTCTCTTAACCAATTCATAATCGCTGTTGTCTCGGGTTGTCTATCACTCATGTCGTCGTTCATGGGAAAAAACTGTTATTATATGTCAGAAATGCTGTTCATAATTAGTAGAAATCAAGGAGAACAAAAGAAAATGGAATATATATAACTAACGAAAATAGATCTTACATAAAAACAATTTTTGGATTCCCCAGGTAGTGTTTATATTATACAGAATTCGCGATATACTGAGCTAGCACCAAGATATATTAGTGGGTAAATTTTTTTGGTAAACCAGATAGTATAAACAATAGACTACACCCAATTCCCTAATATGCAAAAGTAAAGTAAACGATGCATTTAAAAATTATAGATAACATATATAGATGCAGCATTTTTTTTTCCATTTCTCCTACAACAGATGTAAGGAATCCAAGATAATGAATATAGTAAGCAGCTCAGAAGCAGAACCAAATTCTTGATCTAATAAAATGGAATCAGATATGGGTCAGAAGTCATCATAACCCCTTTTATGAGGAATAAAACTAGGTTTTCTCCTCTACTTTCAGTTTAACTATTACTTAGAAATCTTAATCAATTCACACCAAAGATACTTGTTTTTACGATTTCAGAAATCTTAAACTGTTAAGCACTCATTTCTTTTGTAACCATTCCAAATGCAAATTTGCAAAATCTATGACTGAAAATAATAGATACCTGGTCAGGAAAATCCCTATTTAGATCAATATCTTTTGCGTTACCACGGCGTTTCCGTGAAAACCCATCTGGATTCATCGATGGAAGTAAATGAAGGTGAACATCTTCTACAATCAACCTGGCCTATTCTGACCAAGAAACAATTCACAATGTTACATTATAATGAAACATATCGAACCTTAAGATACATACATACTAATGCTAAATAACAGTGTGAAAGCCAAATGATCAGTGGATACAAATAGAGTACATGGTAAACCTTTAGTAGGTATAAGTAGAAGAATATCGTCAAGATAATAATGTTTTCAGGCGAAAGTCAATATAGGACAGCCAAGATAAAAAAAAAAAATCAAATGCGGTCCAAGTAATATATATCCTACGTATGTTCTTCCTTCTTCATCTACATTTTTTTTTTTGCTTTTCCTGTTATATTGACATCAAAAGTAACTACCGAAGGAACATTTTTTCATGAAGCTATACAAAACTAAAAATAGCATGAATAGAGTGACCCACAACAAGGAAATGTCAAAACAAACTATACTGGTTTAACAATGGAAGCCAAATGCTTTTACAACTTCAAACAATATCAACACAAAGAAACAACGTGAACAAACAACTCTTGGTCTAGTAAGAAGAAAGAAATGTACCAAGGGATCCTTTGGATAATTATCACATATCCAATTAGCAAGAAGTAATAAAACTTCACGACCTACAGGCTCATCTCCATGTACATTCCCAATGAACTGCAATATCCAGCAAATCAGTCACCAAGTTGCCAAAACCTACCATATACAGGTTCCTTTAAACAGTTACTAAAAGGGGTTGCATTCCAAAGGATAAATGGATTTCCAAAGATTTCAAGGAGATGAAAACACGACAATAAATTAGGAAGGAAAGAAGACTCAAATACCATTCTGCTTTAAAAGAAAAAATACATTCCTAACTGGATGATATGTGAAAAAATACAGTGATAACATGCTTGAACTTGCATGCATTATTCATTCTGTAAATACATTCCATACGACAGGGTCCATCGCAGTACAACATAATTTCCATGAAACAGCAGTACATGAGGCTGCTTAAGTAACAAAACTAGTACAGGGAACAGAACAGTTAGGCAACAAACAGTCTATAAGAACACTTAAAAACCATTTCTGCAGCAGGTTTAAGAACAATGAGATGCATCTTCAATGTGATGGATAGAAAGCATTGTGGTTGAAAAGAAATTTAAATGGCAGATTGTGGTATGTATGAAATTAACCTCAAGTTAGCCCATCTTTGCATCGAGCTTTTATTCCATACATCTTATCTATTGTTATTTTCTTCATAAGAAATGTTTCAGTACAATTATCTACTCATGCTTCTGTACATATCTTAAGAAGAATTTGAGACATGTCTTGTTTTCATGGACCAAATTTCAGGTTGTACAATAGCACAACCCATCTCCATAAATAGCAAGTGATATGGACTGTGGCCAAGCCAAGGTATACTTTCTGCTTTCGCTATCAGTCAACCATGAAGACTTTCACTAGAAAGATCAGTGCCAGAATATTACCCTTTCATCAGACTTAAGCTAAAATTTGTGAGCTAGTCGAGTATTACCCTTTTGACGTATTTATATAATTCTGTGAGCTAGTCAAGTATTACCCTTTTGACATGTTTCACCAATCAACAAATGAATTCATATCTTGGACCTGTCAGATTCTTCTTAGGATTTCAGTGTTCCGAAATAGTGATTATAAGCCTAGCATTACCACAGACTTAAACAGCAGTCACAACCCTCCTTTTGCTCATTCATGAGAGCAGTTTGATAAGATGCTAAAAAGGCCACAAACAGAAGGGCATTATTTATATTCCTGTCAAACACAACCTTCCTATAATCATTGTACAGTTTCCCTAATACTCTAGCTGAAGAAGTTAGCAAACCCTAAAGTTTGGTTCCAAACAAATACTAGTACAACAGAATACAACGCATAAATCTGCAATCACAATATCAAAATTCTTTCCAAATGCACAAATTTAGACACTATGGAGCATATCAACAATCATTTAAAACTAAAGTACATACATTTATGCAGATGGGATACTATTTACCTTGAATGCGGGCTCAGGCTCTACTTCCCCAGGTTGATCAGATATTTCTATTACCCACTACAGGTAGACAATATACGCATTATAAGAACACAATAAACCCATCAACGTAGCTCTGAACTAATATCTTACTAAAGAAAATACAGGAGCTAACTTTAGTAATTAATTACCAGAGGAAATCCATCCACACTCTTCCCAATACTGTATTGATTTCAAAAGTCCCTCAAGGAGAGAAACAAATAACACAAGTCAGCACAATCAGAATCACAACATATATAAAAATACACAATTAAAAAAATCAGCATATTAGAAATAACCTATAAATCCTAGATATGCTGCTACATCTCTTCCCAAATTTCTTCACTGCCTTCTCCAGATCCGAATTAGTCATGTACCCCTGCGCTACATCAACCCTACCAAACCAAATGACACCTCTACTTAGAAAGACAAAAAAAACCCGCACAAATGTCGAAAACTAACTTATAATTACACATTAAAATAGCTCAATCCCCTATAAAAGTTGAAAGTGGAGAATTCTGATACCTTGTTATAGCTCTTCCCTCGAGCAAGCGCCTTGCTGAAACATTTCTAGTTTCTGAGCCTACAAAAACAACTTCAGGTAAAATTTCAAAATAGAAAAGAAAACCCTACAATGTTTCCCATTTCAACGATATTCAAGATTTTCTCACACTCAGACATCAGCAAATTTGATACAATACATACAGAGTATGATATGCAATTAATCACTCTTGTCTAACAAAAACCAAAGAAATTCAAAGTGATCAATTAAGAATCCAGCTGAAGATCCTAGTTTTGCATTGAAAGATTAAGATTCACAAATCATGATTAGGCGAAGGCTAATATAAATCGGAGAAGATAAAGACCTGGAAGTGAGGAGGTGGCGCGGAGGCCGCCTCTGGCGGCGATAGGGCGGAGGAAAGAGGAGAGAGTGAGAGAGAGGAAGAGGAGAGAAAAGAGAAGCTTCTCCATCTGCTATTGTTCTTGTTGCTACTCTGCGAGAGAGAGATTGAGAGAGAAGCCGTATTTTAGTTAGTTGCTTTCTATTCCGAGTTTGTAAAAAAACAAAAGCTTGATCCATTTTCACATTTTATTTTGCTATAATTACGTCTTGTTGCTACAAATATGGGAACGGCACGTGGTGTAGTGACCTTCATCACTTAATTAATTTCAGAATAAATAAATTTCATATTCAGTATCTAAATTAATAAATAGGAAGTTTCTTATTAATAATTAGAAAGAGATAATTATTTATCAAAAAAAAGAGAAAGAGATAATTATATGGGCTAATTATATCTAGTCCTTGCTTACTACATATATTTGTGTATATTTTTTTGATATAACATATTTCATATTTGTGTATATAAATATTTTAAATTTTAAAACTAGTTATTTTTGGTTAAGAACGACAAAAATACCCTTAACCACAACCTAAGAAAACTTCATAACCAATTAATCATCGAGAATATTTCTATCACATGTAGAAACTGGTTGATTGAGTAAATGTAATAAACTCCTTAACAAATAAAACTATTATAAAAATAAAAAAAGAATGTCATTTTTTTGAGGTTATGACCAAGAACATTTTTATCATTTCTTGATAGAAAGGGCCATTGGAATTGACAGTGAACCTCGTATATATTTCGCATATACTTTTCTTATTTCATGTCACTGAAGATCAATGTAACGAGGGTATGTCCGGCTAAATTTTGAATAGGGTTGTTAACTGAGAGTTGCTGATGGTATGGGTGAAACGGAAAAACCGTACCCGGAAAAAACCGACATAACCGAATCGGTTCGAGCATATGGTTAACCGAATCGATCTTTAATGGGTACCCGTTAATGAACCGGGTCGGTTAACCGAATAATCCGGTTCCAGTTATGGGTAGTAAGTTTACTACACATCGGGTAGCGGTTATTAACCGTATCCAATTAATTTATTGTGCTTGCTGTTTTATTGGGCCAAAATGTAAGCCCAATATCAAAGGCTTTAGACACATTTTCCAAAAATATGTTTGCTAAGATATTTGAATTTGGTATAATATATTAATGTATATATTTCTACATTATTAGTATAATATATACATTTATACACACTAGTTTAAAAATTTTATTATTCAATTTAAACTTTATAAAATTTTATTTACATTATAAAACAAATAAAATACACATAAAATGTTTATAAAAAAAAATACACATATATCGAATCTCATACACTTTCATTTATATTCTTAAACAAACTTAAATTAGAAATATAACCTTAAATTGTTTCACCAAAACCCTAGCCTTAAACCCTCAACATCCTATAATTCTTAAACTTGAGGTTCACTAACTATCTAATATATAAATATAATTTAAAATGTAACCTTAAAAGACTAAACCCCCACGTTACCATCTAGCCCTATTTTATAACACTCTAACATAATATAACCACAAAGTCTAAACACTAACTAATTTCATATGACATTATGAGTTATGACAATATGATATGACACATGTATGAATGTATCTAACATATTATATAATATAACATTGTTAATGAAATCTTATTTACATAAACCTTGTAAAAAAAATAACCCCAAAAGACTAACCATCACATTGTTGTCTAACCATATTCTATACTATAACCATAACATAATGTAACCTTAAAGTCTAAACTCTCGATAATTTCATATTTAATCTATTTAACACAACATAACCTAATCTTAATTTATTATTTGAATAAGAAAAGATAAATACAAAAAATAGAGCCAGCGAAAAATAATGGAAATCAAACTTAGAACTATGAGCATTACATACATGCACCTTAGCCAAGTGAGTTATGCCACTTTTTACTTCTTTTATAACTTAGACTTTAAATGTACCATAAATGATATGTTAGCGAAAAACAATGAGCAACAAAAATCCTACATCGCCTAGAAGAATGAAACTTCCCTATTACTTTTCTATAAAAGCTACCCTCATCTCTTATCATCTTCAATACTTTCGGGCTTATTTTTGGGCTCAATATTGGGTTGAATTTTTTTTACCTGATTTTGGGTTCAAAGAAGCCCTTCTTTAGTTATTAGTATTTTTTTCTCCTTAGTTATTCTTTTTTTGGTTAGTATTAGTTATAATCGGTAACCAAACCGAAACCGATGGGTAAAAACCCGTTTTTTTTTGTAAATTCGGTTTTGGTTATAGGTAGTGATTTTGAGTACCCGAATAATCCAGTTATAGGATTTATTTCATTAATGGTTCGGTTAACCAAACTATTTACACCCCTAGCTGATGGGAGTTAATTCTGTTGTTTGAGGATTACTGATGGGTTGCTGATGTTTTAGAGTGCAATGGAGAAGATGGTTGCTGATGGGTTTTTATTTTATTTTATTTTATTTTTTTTAATCTCAAATTCATTTTTCGATTAAATTATAAATCAGATTAAATTCAAATGCAGAAGAATATTTTATCACAAACACTAAATAAGAATTTTGAAAACGAAAATTTATTAATACATGAACTCAAGACCTATTACATTGGAAAATTAAGGTCTTAGGGACTACCGAGATACATAAAAATACGAAACAACTAAATGTTAGCCCGTCTACTTGTTATGTCGCTGATCATGTCCCTACCACTTTGAAATTAAACAAACCCGAGAATGTTATGCAGTATGTGAACACACATATGCACCCAGGGGGCACAGAGAAAAAAGGAAGAACAAGTATTTCCTTCATTTGTGTGATGAGAAAAAAACCATGGGAAATAGTCGTTAAAAAATTGGGAAACGTCCACGAAACCACGTCTTCCAAAATTTCGGGGTTAACTCGCTATTTTCCTTCTTCTCCTCATGACGGTCTCTTTTCTCCTCTTTGTCATCTCAACTCCAACACTAACTACAGCTACAACCAGAGGGGGGCATCGGCTGACCATCGACATCGTACCCGGAATCCTCCTACTAGATCGGGACCTCCGGTTTTTACAAAAGTCCCACCGGTATTGGCACCGGAAAGGTTTTAGGGGTCTGGTCGTCGGTTGGGAAATTAATTGGTCGGTCACTGACCACCGGAAGTCCTTAGGGGCCTCACCGTTGGGCGTATGATTTGGGCTAAAATTGAGTCCATACCTAGTTTTTTTTTCTTCCAAAACCTGGAAACATGTCAACTTCTAAAACTAAATCCTCTTACTAAATTGTGCAATCTTACAAAAAATATAGATGAAAACCTCAAAAACAGGTTGTTAAAGTTTACAAAAACTGATTCTCTGAATCACATATGCCATGAAGGCATGAAAATTACAAAAACGTTACTAAAATAAAAAATATTGTGATCCATTGATCCTTCAATCACCAAGAACCTCAAACTTCTTAGTTCTTCACTTCTTCTTTTTCTTACTTAGCATTGTACCTAATAATTGCAATTCAATAATCAGCAACAAAACAAGTAAAAACACAATTAATGACAGTGTATAAGTAAACATGTAGACTTACAATTACAGATTTTGTTAGAGCACTAAACACATTAATTACATCATGATTGGAACTCCAATTGAAGTAGCAAATTGTTAAATTCTACAAGGGAATAAGGGAAATAAGAATTAATAAATTATAACTAAACCCCAACTACGAACACCAAGAAGTATAACTTAGAAGATAAAAAAAAAAAAAAAAAGCAAAGTAATCCATACCATCTTCTGCTAGTTACAGATTATCCATATCGTCCTTCAGTGATTTGATAGAAATTATTATTGGAGGCATCTTCATCCAACCTTGTACACAAACCAGAACTTACACAATCATGGTGTCCATAGTACTCCTGAAATAGATAATGACTTCTAGAGATTAAGACATATTAGGGCCCATTAAGGGCTAGTTAGATAAACAGATAAACAATATTTGTTTTCGAAGGTCATAGGATAGGAGCTCGTACATGTAAGGAACCAGATTTTAATACCATATTGAACTCTTGTCTTTGGAGATATATTACTTATGTGTTGATAGGTTTTTATGTTAATCGATATCAACATGCGGTCTAAACGATATTATCTTGTTTCGATATGTATATTATGCAATAGCGGTTCACAAGTAATCCTGGTTATTGATCATGAAATCCTTTTAAGTAACAACCCTGTAAGTCCTATATTTGTCTATATAAAGAAAAAATCGTGTAACGAATATTAGTTTTAGATACAATAAAATTGTTTAGATGTCTATAATTTTTCATTTTTGAAATCGTTTGTACTTCATTTATGTGGTTTGGATAAACTGAAATACTCAAAATAAATGTACATTTAGTGATGATATGCCTAACATGTCTATTGTTCTAAGACAAATTAAATCGAAGGTTTAATCATAGAAACTAATTTGACACCTAATCCAAGTCATTATTGTTGAAACACTAGAAAACATAAAATAAAAATACCAATCCACACCTTACATAACATCTTGGGGTAAGTATACTTTATAACGGTGTCGAAATTAATATGTTCAAAAAATATCGGTCATTTTAAGACTTCAGCAAAATATATCGGTGACTAATTTTTTCCGTTTGCAATCCGTTAAATTTAACAGTTTTCAGTCAACATTTTTTGGAAATGCCGAAAATACCCCTCCCCGAAAGTAAACCCTAAACTATTCGGACCCTAAATAACGAACCCTACACTACCCTCTCCCCAAATATGAATCTAAAACTACCATCTCCCCCGAAATAAACCCTAAAACCCTACCTTAAATCATGGGGGATAGAATGGTCATTTCATTAAAAAAAGCTAACGGTGTTAGTTACTTTGTACACGGAAAATTTATTCACCGTTGGTTCTTACTGACGACCAAAAAACACCGTTACTTTTCAGAAAGTCAATCGATGCTGTATATATTTTTCTCTGACATCGCATCAAAGAAGCAAGCAACAACATAAAAAGAGAACTAAAACACGTACTTACCATTTTGATTTAATTACCAAATTAACCAACTAATCATATGGATTAATACTTTATTAACAAAACGACATTATCAGCTAGAGTGAGACCAAGACAACAGCTTACGTGACCAAACACCTTGCATTCACGATCCGTTAATAAATGATCCCAAATTTAAGTAGATGAAAATAAAATTATGTTCAAATTTAATTATAGATTTAAATCATTTTATGATATATTGGAACATAGATAAAGTTCAAGGATCTAGAACTATTAATTTTGTTAAGCTCAATAAAGAAATAAGGAGAGACGAGAAAGTTTCTTAGTAGAAAAATTGTAACAAATTTAAAAATCGTGAGGAATTTCGTTATTACTTTCAAATACAAATACATATCGATAATCTATTTGTTCATTCGTAGGATCTATTGCGGTCAATCATTATTACCTTATATGTGATATTTTTAATGGTTCGGATCTTAAAATCCATCCGTCGCTAAAATGGATTTTTGATTAAAGGCGATAAGAAGCATTTACCCATAATTTATACTTCTGAAATTAAATTATACGTACAAAATAATTCAAATATAATAAAACCTATTAAAAAATTTGACGACTTTCTTATCATAATCTAAAATCCAATTTTTTCTTTCACGTGCTTTTTAAACGCCTTTTATTTTTTAAGATCTTTCGTAAACATCTTTGTGTGCAAGTTGAGGAGAGTTCGATTTGTACTATTGTTAGGTGGATCTTTGGTAGTGATAAGGGGAAGGTTGATAAGTGGCCCCAGCTCTATAGTGAAGATAAGATGAGGCGTAGAGGAGATCAGTTGATAAGGGCCGCTCGTTTTCCATGTATCATTATCATTGTACTGCTTTATGTCTGAAAGCCGTACGTTTTTGTCCTAAAAACGTGAGTTGAATGTTGATAATTAATTGGACGGTGCCAAATCATTTAATTGCTTACTATTATTGTATTGTCTGAAAATTTTCTCGTTTCTTTTTCTTTTTTTTGAACAAACCAACACACCACACCTCAAGTAATGTATCACGAAGGATACATTATTAGATAAGCCGGCACTTCTTATCCGATACAGTTGGCAAACAAAACCGACCTCAAACTAGCACACAGTCAGTTAAGACGACACCCAAATACCAACTCTTAGCTGGCACACACCCAGCCTAATCGGCACTTACAACGAAACCTAGAACTACAGCCTAGACAGCTAAAACTATAACCTATTATAACAATACTGCCACTACTAGCGAACTCAATCCCGAAGCGTCTGGATCTCCCCTCCGCGGTAGCTTGCGACATCTTCCAGATTTGGGATGTCTAAACCGGACTTCCAAATCCTCCTAAGCTCTAGATGAGCCGACATCAACCCACCAACTACTTTCCACTGCTTCAACTTCTATGCGGGTGATGGTGGCAACCCCAATTATCTGGGAACCGAGCCTCGCGGGAAAACAGTGGAGTATTGATCGTAACACTCGGCTTTTCCTACGACAGCGGCAGGTCCCACGCCCTCAAGGCCCTCACCTGTTAGGCTGGAAGGTTGGAAAACTGGCCGGCACGGAACCCTCCCGCACCGGCAAGACCCACGGCCGCAGGACCTCGTCCACCGGGTTGGTTGGCCGAAAAACTAGCCGGCACGGCCGGTTCCGATCATCCGTCACGATGACGACGAGATACCGTCGGCCTGTCATAAGGTATCGCCGGTCAAGTGTGATAGGGAGAAGCCGGGCAGAGCCCCCAGAAAGGAACGACGACATGTTTTATATAACGTGTGAACATTCTTCAATATTAAATTTAATTAGTCGACCATTTTTAATAAATAACAAGAAAAATTATATATATATTTGAGGTGTAAATTTTGATAGGAAAATAAATTTAGTAATT
>JAYMSW010003651.1:0-11923 GCA_036897725.1 Erodium texanum
GATCTTCTAGGGTCTCGAGCTAGGCGTGGTCGTGACCAAGCTGGTGATAGGGTTGGCACGACTGAGATGAAGGTTGTGCCTTCCTCTAAAAATCCTGAAAATCTAAAATAGCTCCAAAAATGCTCCAATCACCTACAAAAAGCCAAAGTAACCTAGAGCGAGTAAAAAAGCAAAGATTCACTAAAGATAGCAATTAAATAAGGGATGAAATTCTTAAAAGAGTGAGATAAAGTACGAAGATCCACATCACAAATTGCAATGTCTCTTTCCCCTATACTTTTATAAATTCAACCTCTTCTCCCCATTTCAACACACACCTCTATTTGCCTATAACCTTCAAAATTTTCCAATCTTTTATTCTCTTCTAAATTTTCAGCACTCCAAAATATCTAATGATAAATTCGTTTCAGTGTCACCATACTTGGGCAATGAAGAATTCATTAACAATTCTCAAACACCACATATCTATCATCCAGTTCCTTATATTACCTTTCACACCCCAATTACTACTCGACTGAAAATCGTTGGGGTTGGGAGATATACCCTACGACTACGGTGAAGAAATTGAGGTTAAAGAGGACAATGATGAAGAGAACAATGTTACTGCTCCTTCTCCAACTCATGCCTGTGGTTGTCCTTGTACATACATGTGCCGTTCCGCGCCTGTGCACCTTCCTGATCACCCATATCGTTCTTGCTCGTGGTCGTAGTGATCTCATACTCGCGGCTTGGCCCGTTTCTTTCCCAACCCTTTAACCACTCCCGCCTTCATTCCAACTCCCTCACTTGCTTGCGGCCGAGGGTCCTTTTTCTTTACCCTCCCTGCTATTCGGAAGAAAAAATACATATGGGATGATGAAGAGGAAAGGCGTCTTGTTAGGGCATGACAATTACATTCGATCGATTCGATTCGTGGAGCTGCAAAGAAGACCGATAAGTATTAAGGTGTAATGTTTGATGAGTTTGAAGCCAATGCTCTCCTTGGTGCCCCAATATGAATCAGAGAGAAAATGAAAGACCACTGACAAAAATGGAATTTGGTGATCAATCAGTTCAATGGATGTTACAAGTAGTGTTAAAGCAATCAAATGAGCGGTTGGTCTGATGACGATGAGACTGAGACTCTATTCTACAAAATGTATGTTTCAAGCTTGAAAAAAAATTGGTGGAAGATGGTGAGGAACGAATGGAAATGGGGCGATTGGACAACACCGCACACCTAAGGGAACACAAGCAAGCAAAACGAGATTGAGTAAGACCAGGTCATATTCATCATTTGTCCCCTATGGCGACCTCACGGATCTAGGGACCTCGACCCCTACACCTTTCAGGAGTCCACCCGTCAATCGTCCAATTAGCCAGAAAGTGACCATAAATATAGGTAAAGGCCAAACAGGGACGTCAAGTGAGTCTGATGTTGATACTGCCACACGTTTGCTCGAGTTTGAGAAGGTGAACCTCGAAAATAATAAGGTGGAGGCAATGGACACCCTCTTGGAGGGGATATGGGTTTTGAAGGATAAGAACATGGGAGCCATGACCGAGGAAGGGCGAGCTTAGCACAAACTAGTATTATTGTGGGCAAAGTGGGAATCCGGGATGTAGTTTGTAACAAGTTGTTTAAATTTGTATCTACCTTATATAATTTTTGATTATCAATAATAAAATTCGATTTAGAAGGCCAAAATGTTTTTTTTTCAATATTGAATTGCAAAAATTAAAATCAGTGTACGATTTGTACATTTTCCATATCAAATTGATTTTTTTTTAAAATTTGATTAATGGTTTTGAATTTTGAAATAGGCAAGTGAATAAGTAAGACATCCAACGCAGCTTAGATAGACAAGTGATTCCGATAGAGATTTTGAAAATTTAATATCTCAGGAAACAAAATAGACAAAAGATACCGTTGTGGATGGCTGATGCGGACACGCCTTTATTTCCACCCATATTTTATGCATTTCTCTCCTTTATTTTAAATATCTTCGCTTCTTCTACTTTTATGCGTCCTTGGGTATTTTGGATATTGATTGTAAAATGAGCGAAAATGGAGTATTTTTGGAGCAAAAGAGGACAAATTGTCCCATGACTAGATGAATGATGCCCGTGGGCGGTCACCATGCCAATCACGGTCGTGATCCTCATGAAGAAAACTGGATGACCTTATACCTAACGGTTGTAAAGAAGACCGTGATCGACAAGGTCACAACCGTGAGCTCAACCGTAGAAGAAAGCTTGAACTGTAAGGAGCCATTTTTTGACAACCGGCAGGCCTACGACTGTGAGAAAGGTCGTAATCGGCTCCTCCATGGTCGTAAGTCGGTCGGTCAAGACGGATTAGAAAATAAAATTAGGAAATTTTGCCTCTTTTGTTCCTACGAAATTACTTAGTATTTATAGGAATTTAGGGCCAAAAGAGAGGAGACTTCGAATTTAGTTAGAGCCAAGTTCCTAGGTTTCGAAGGGTGATCCCAAGTGTAGAAGAATGAAGATTCAGTACTATATCAACACTTTTATTCAATAAAATGATAAATTGTGTTATGTCTTTATCTTCTTCATGTTTTCCATTGTTCATGAGTAACGAAACCTACTCTATCTACTGCAATGGGTGATTAGAGATTTATCATTACATAGGGTGTTCATATAATATTGTGAAATTGATTTTGGTTAGGGTTTATAATCGCTTCAATCTTAATACTTCATCTCCCGTGTATGCTTGATAGTTGAACTTAGTTATTATCCAATACTTGAAAGATGAGGATAGTAATTAGACTAGAATCGACTGTAAGTTGGACTTAAATTCTAATTAGAAATAATAGAATTAGTACAATCTCAATAGTCATTGATTACCAAATCGAAAGTTAGAAATTGTTGGAAATTTTTTATATGTTTTGAATAAAATTGATTTTTGTTATAATTTTATTAATTGTTTAAACCACACATTAATTTTTAATTGATAGAACTGATAAGGTTGAAGACATTTGGTCCACCCTCTTGAAAAACATGAATGATAGTTTTAATGGTATTAAGCACATTTATTCTAATTAATAGAATCAATGAGTTTTAAACCCATTTGTGTAACTTTCTTTTGTGACCTTTAAAAAGAGTTGTTGAGAGTTTCATTTCATGTTGAGAATGAAGAAGAAGAGAAAAGAAGAAGAAGCATTCTGAATTGCTCTCTCTTGTCTTAACGAAGAAAAATATTGTTTTCATTCTGAAATAAAAATCGTTCGCCTTCTTTTCTTCCGGTGACTTCTCTAACTCGGTTAGAGTTCGATTTCATTCGTCGTTGTATCTTAGGAGATGACTACCCTTACTGGGTAATAATCGTCTTAAGGAAAGTGGTTTACCACGCCTCGACGGAAACCATTTCCATCAAAGATCATAGTCGATTTTCAACAATTTTCCAAAGTTGTCCACCGAAATGTTTTGTTCCTAACGGAGTATTTCCAGTCAGAATTGGGTCTCTGTGAAAACTACAAAGTTGTAGAGGAGACACAGAGGTTTCTAACGCATCAAAAATCAGATGAATCGGTGTTCTGTATCTCTAGATATGGTCTTCCAAAGTTGCTGCCACAGTGGGTTCTTACAAATCGGATGAACTACAAGTGTAATTGTTATTACATGTAATTTCTTTTATGTTATATTCATATATAGACTAAAGCCTTTCACCTAACAGTTATTTTATTTTTTTATAACCAACATGGATTTAATATGAATTGTAGCAACTAGAAGCTTAAGCATTGTGGATTGCCTCCAGGATAGTGAAAGTAACAATGACTTACCGGCGGTCATGGTGGACCCGACTCCGACGAAGACGAAGAGGAAGGTGGTGACGAACTCGATTACCAGAGCTCTCAAGCAATCTAGCTGAGTGGCTTCTCGGGTGGTTCCTAGAGCAATTTTTGCCATCATTTTATGGCTCTATTGCTTATTTTATAGAGATTTATGAAAAAATAATGGTTGAAGATATCTTAAGAGGGTTGATATTTATAAGCAACATATGAAGCACTACGAACAGATTGAGTGGCCTAATTACGTGCAAATCCGTTGACTTTTATCATTTTCTCAACTTTGCTATTCATGAATGAACATACATGAAAATGATTATTTGATGCATTACACATAAAAAAATTTCTTATTCAAATTCATGGCCTATGTATATTTTATTTTATTTTTGTTTGAGTGGGATTTTGTTTTGAAGATTTCATTTTAATCTGATTAATTGTAGAACTTATCTTTGGTTTTAGAGGCTTTTTTTTTTTCAATCTCTTGATTTTTGTTTTGGAATTCAGAGAAATCCAGTTAATCCTTTATTTTTCAAAAGGTACATTTTGATATTATGTCAAACAATAAGTACAAACAATTAATGATAATATTTTTTCTTTTATGGTGGAACGAACTTTAAAACATTTATGCTCTAAATATAACCCTTATTTAACTTCTTTCACAAATTTACACAAATAATTTCACCAACTATTCTGGAAATAATATATATACTGTATATTTTTTTTGAAGGAGAAAATAATATTTTTAATATATTTCTAAACTAGCATACCTGCTGTACTACTTGGAAGGGTGTTTTGGTAATTCAATGGGAATTTGGAATATGGGTTTTGTTTTGTGCCCATAAATATCACAATCAAACACCAAAAACTTTGCATCTCAGCTCAAGTCCAACTGTTAATGTTCGGACGGTATTGAAGAGATAGCATTTGACACGAGTAAAAAGGTGTTAGTGTTGGTACAATCTCAAATCAGCTTTTCGTAGAGAGTTGATACCAGACAGTAATGTTGCATATTGCAAACCAATCAACGGCCGTCACATCATCAAGTGTGTGACAAAAAAGTTCACACTAAATTTCAATCTTGACACCGAGGTTAACATTATCCTTATCAAACTGTAGATACCAGTGCTAATGTCATTAGGTCTCACCTATGTCGACACGAACATGAACGATAGTTTGAGTTGCTGTGATGACTCTCATCACCCCACCGACTTTAAAAGCTGAGTTGTTAATGATGCTATTTTTCAGTTAGTGATTGGAGAACATGTCAGATATTATTTCAAATGAGTGTGTTTGGTTTGGTGCTCTATTTTCTTTTATTTTCCTTCAAACTCATTTAGTCTACTAACCATTTCACATTACTATATATTATGATTTTGCTATGCTTTCATAGAGTTCATAACTGAAATGTTATTGAATAAAAGTGGTCAGATCATGACGTAGAACTTAAGCATTAAAGAAGTTAATAATTAAATAAGGCCCATTTTGAATTATCATTTTCTGGTTTATTATTATCACATAGTGGGTGCCATTATAGTTCATCGTGACCCCCAACATTTTTTTTTTTTTGGATAAAATCGTGACCCCAACATTTAGTCCTTTGATAGGCTCATCGATAAACAAAACAACTCTTCTCTTATGATCCCTCAGGCGCTCCAGCAATTATTGCTGAACAACAAAAATTAAAGTCAATGCATATTACATCTCTTATTTGCTAACGTGTTGTCTTTGATATATGTTTACGGAGCATAATATTTGTTTTATTTTACATTTTATAATATAAATTACACGTCCTTATTACTATTCTTTTTCAACAATTTTGTTTTTTAAGTTATGAAATATGCATTTTGAATGTGATGTTTGACCTAATATATATTTTCATATTTTATTTCTTTAATTATGTTTTCATAATATATATTTTTTTGAAAATTTCGCCATTGATATATATCATATATCAACCATAGAATCATACATATTGAACTATTGATTGTACAAGACACGATAATAACATTACAAACTCTAAATTTCAATTAACATTGAATGAGCATAACTCGCGTATCGCTTAACAATCAGATCGGACTAAACAGCGCATCAGAACACACACGTGAGATAACTCAAGACAAACAACTGCAAATAACACAAACAACTCAAATAATAATGTTATTATCCCCACCAAGATTTGATCCTTGGTGGCTAAGATATATAACTCCCTTAACCATGCTCAGCCCTAACGTTAACAAGCTCAATTCAGCAAGAACTCGAACCAGATATTTAATGAACAAAGCTGGAGCGAGTCGTTAGAGACTCGACTCGGGTATAAAAAATGAAATGTAGGTTCTGAATCTGAGGAAGTAGTGAACTATCAGGGCCTGGTGCCGCATGGATTTTCTATTAGCAAATGGTATACTAACATGTAGGGAAGAATCTGAATGAGTTGCAGGATTTGGATCATTTGAAGAGTATTGTAACAATGGAACAAATTATGAATCAGTTGATACTTACAAGGGAAGTACAATGAATCTGAGCCTAGAGACCAGGGGGTTTAAAAAATGGAACTGAACTGAAAATCCTGTCCACGTCCACCGGAACATTCAGAGCTCGGCTGATGATCTCCGGGGTTGAGGTTTCGCCCTTCCAGGTGTTAAACCAAGGCCCTCCCCCGACTTCTAATGCAGCCATGTCGCTCATGACATCCAATATAATCTGCACATTAACACAAGACTATGGCATTAGAGATCCCGTCCATGGCCACTATACCACGAAAAGGCAACGTTCATAAATGGTACACAAAATGTCCAAGACGTTCCATTCAGATTTGGGCACTTTGGTCATGGCATTGTTAACACATCATCACCACTTCAATGCCATATCAGAGAATTAAACGCATTTTTGACAAAAGTGAACTAAAATTGAACAAATATGCTTTGGGTACCAAACTTGAATAAAGAACATTTTGAAAATGAAATTCAAACAGAACAGATACGTCTGAGTACCATTTTCGAACAGTGTCCTCCATAAAACAAAAACCCACCCAATAATTATATGTGAAAAGTCAAATACATGGCAGAGCTGGCTATTCGGGTTTACTTGCACATGATTTCTTCGGGAGGTCCTGAGTTCAAACTCTAGTATAAACAATTCTATGTCTATTCAAAGAATCAAGTGGTTTAGTGCTCCCTTACTTCTACATAAGTAAGGTCTTGACTCTTGAGCTCAAATATTTGCTTGATACAGAGTCAGATTGGCTGATAAATAAAAAACTGATATGAGGCTGGGTAGTAAGAACGTGCTGCTTTCTAGTTTCTACTTCAAAACTAAATTTATATTCAGTCACTTGAATAAAATACTAGAGTGGTAGAGCCTACAGCATTGTTGGACAAAAAGAGTATATTTGCAGCACATCTAAAAGTTTCATGACATAAAAGGTCACAGTTTATGAAGTTAGATATCACGAACCTTCCCTTTACTGCCATCATATCGACGCTCCCACATACGCAATCTTAGCACACCAAAACAAGTATCTTTACAAGCTGGAGCCAGTCCAGCTTCCGATGTTGGAGCTCGTAATGGTGTTCCTGGATCATCTGTTGTTGCCTCCAATTCAACCTTTCAAGAAGTAAAAGAATTGGTTTATTTATATATCTGGCCCAGATGCTTGTCCAGTAACTGGAGTTTTTAGCTTCTTATGGTCAAATGGAAAACAATACCAAGATCATAGACTTAGAAAAGTAAATTTTGTATGAGAGAAAATAGGAGGTACAAATATATAACTTATGTATGCTATTACCTTGTAATCTTTATTCTCTGCAGCCATGTACCATGAACCCCAGCGAGCAATCTCCCAACTAACAACACCGTTCCATGGCACAAATTCATAAAAAATGCCATTGTAGTGAACTCCAATCTGCACCAGTTGGTACCAAATACAGGTAAGAGTTCTAAAAGCAATACTCATATAATATATTTTCTGATATTCTAAAGAAAAATTACCTACGATATCAAGGAATCTAATTCATATGGTGTAACACACAATTGAACTATGAATTGGAATTATACACATATGTTGGCAAACAAAAGAATAGCTCTTTATCTAATTAGATTGTAAGTTAGTGAAGTAAATGCCTTCTACCTTAATTTAAGTCAAAAGAAGGCATTTGATTTCTTAACTTAAAGTCCCATGCAAGGAACACAAATTTATTTGCCAAAGCCTATGGCATATACATATAATGAAACTTATATGGTTTATAATTTTTCAATCTTCATTATCCTGTTTTCCTTTTAGATAATGCTAGCTTGTTAGGAGGGGAGGCCATCATACTGTTGATAATAGAATAAATCGAATTGATATTTACCAATGCAGCATTTTCGAAAGTCTCTGTCAGTCCAGGTAGTTGTCTCAACCCCCCAGCTGCAGTTAATGCAACTTCCCCATTACAACCTTTAAAAACATTGCATTGAACCTGTACGCAGCAAGGCACCAACCATTAAAAATTTCTATCAGTAGCACAGATAGTTAAGCAATAAATGAATGATGATACTGCAGTGAAATCTCATAAATGCATAATACTTATATAATCCTAATTCCTAACCACAATGTCTAACTCAACCATTGCTGATAAAGAGAAAACTAAACCAATGCCAAGGTGGGAAATTAACTTGTAAAAGTAATTGAAACAATCTTTGTGCTTGTATTTATCAGCCAAATGGCCAAAGAAGCAAATCTAGCTATAGACCAGCTTGGAATCCAAGGATGGATACCCAAGTACAATAGAAGTCCAGCCTCAATAACAAAAATATTTTCAGGAAGATACTGCAAAATCACTGTTTTGTCAATACAGCTACAAGCCTATGGAGATACTCTTTAACAAAACAACCAGAAGATGATAAACACCACAAATCAAGGTTTGTTCCAAAAGAGCAATGAAAACTTTGCTTCTATCCGAGGTAAGATGCAGGTCCCCCATGATAAACACCATAGATTAATTACTACATTTAATAGATACGGCATATGCACATGAAATGGTCAAAGCTAATATTCCTTTAAACTCAACAATATAACTTACAAACAAGTTGAAGTTCTACAGAGCAAAGATGTTGACAAAGGAAAGCTTTACCCAAAACCATTTTCTTGGAAATGCACCACCCCAATTCTTCTCAGAATAAGAAGGAGCATCTTGAAACTCAAACCTTTCACCATCCCACTCTATCCAACCTGAGATTCCAATAATAGATCTAAGTCTAACAATGAAGATAACTTATGAAAAAACTTCAGTAATGAGTCGAAGAAAACAAGTTTAACCAATGTGCTAAAAGTGTAAATCGCAAAACATAGGAGTATTCATGCCTGTTGACAGTCCACCAGCCATGCATATTTGCCAGTGGGGTTCAAATACTGGGAAAGCTGCAAGCCAGCCTGCTGTAGACTTCTGTTTGGATCCAACATTACCCCAGCCGTAAATTGGGCGGGTACTGTACTCCCATCGTGCAGTATTCACAGTTTTCACATAATCTGACCTGTAACAGACATTGGTCAGGTGAAGGTACAAGTATGATACACTAAAAGTTATCATATAGAAATTCATTCTTGACAACTAGGGATGAATCAGCTGAAGATTCGTCGTCATATACATGATATGAAACGATGAATCATCGAGAGAAAGAAAAGTTTAGCGCAAAACTAAAACCAATCTTACAAATAAGAATAGAAAAAGGTATTACCGGCCATCATCACGAATGAAACCTTGATGCCAGAGTGGGCTGACTTGAAAACCTTCCGATACTATTTTATTAAATTCCTGCAAATTGAAGATGAGGAAAATATGCTTGAAGACCTTCCAATACTCTTTATATATATCCCAATATTAAAATTTAACATGGTCTTGCTCTTTATTAGCCCTGCAGGAGCTCTGAAAGTAGGCTTTAGCCTTCATAGAATGTTTAATTTGGGTCATGTCCACTGTTCTTTCCTTTCCACATGTATTAGTGAAATGCATGCAGTTGCCTGTTTGTGTTAAATCCTCTGTTTTTCAGTCCACATGTAGTGGACAGTGCGTAGAAGAAATGCCTACACGTGAGCTCCAAATTGTTTACGTGTTGAGCCCACCAAAAAATAGAAAACAAACAATAGTTGAAAAAATCTTAAGTGAGGCTCGCATTTGAAAACAAACAATAGTTGAAAAAAATCTTAAGTGAGGAGAAGTGTTAAATATTAAAGTCCCAAATACTTGCAAAAAAAAAAATCTACCTATAAAAGGAAAAGGCAAACCAAACTAAAATGTTTACATTGTAGTATGGGGCCTCAAACACTTATATGTAGCCCGAGACTAAGAACTACTGGTACTAATCTAGTAATCAATTCAACATTCATGAAACAATTATTTGTAACATTAATTACTAACAGGATCAATCCAAATAAAGCATATCAACCTGTGGAGGAACCTCCTTGTTTGGAGACTTCAACCCCTTTTCGGCTACAAAGGTATTGCCCAATATAAGCTCATCCCTACCTATAAAACATTAAGTTGTTCAATAAATATAGCAAGTGTCACTATTTGGATTTACAAGATTCTGAAAAAACAAAACAAAACAGTGGAATTGTTAACAAAAACACAATTAGTTGCTCTCACAGAGCAATTTACCTACATGCCAACATAACTACACCAAACCAAACAATACTGGTGTACAAAAGACATAGAATAATGCACTTTCATGTGCAATAATATATGATTCACCAATAGCTGTGTGATTTGATGAAGTAAAGAGTTCCACTCTACTTAGAAAAAAGGGCATAATTAAGACCAAGTTTAGTAGAAATTCCGTTGGTACCTAATGCAGTAATAGACATATCCAGCGAGTTGAAACTACTATGAATTTCACCTTCAAAATGAAAGACAATGAACTAACAAATACAAAAGCATAAAACCTTACTTGCCCAAAAATTCCGAGATTCTTCAGAAAATTGACAAATATACTTGTCATCAGCACCAAGAATTTGAGCCCCAACACCTGTGAATCTAGGTCCGTGCTGTACCACTTCCAACTGCGTCAGCTTCTTTCGAAATGCAGGATTCTCCACAGAATACATAAAGCAGAAGCTCTGCCTCCGTTCTGGAATTGCAACCTTAAAGTACCAACCCTCAAAAAATTTCCTAGTACTGCCATCAAAATGGTACCTGATTCATGCAAAGGAGGCTGATTACAGGAACAAGGGACATTATCATTGCTGGATAACCCAGAATGGTATACAAAACTAAAAGCAGTATTGAACTCAAATTTATACAGACAAGATCCCTAGAGAAACCTTGATTCATTTGATGACAGCTATAACCCTTGGCCTTGGCAAGCAACAAAGTAATCAAATGCCAGAAGCTGGGTTGTGGGTAGGCTTAGATTTCAATATCCATTGGATTTGTTCTCTAGACTTGTACTATATGATCCATAGGGGTCAGACAGAAATAGGAATTATCAAAGTTAACACTCACTCAGCTAAAGACTACATATCCTTCAAAGGCACGTTTTAGCCATCCATGCCTTCATATCTTTAGACAAATCCACCCTACGTAAAATAAAGTTGGGGATGTCATCTGAGGCCATGCATGAATGTTACTGTACAAAATTCATGGATTATAAAAAAAACAAAAAAAAACTCATTCATCTTTAGTAAATGTTCATTAATGTCGAGACCAACCAATTGCAGGCTAAGAATCATTTTCAAATTACTTATATCCCTCTATTTCTCCTCAGTAATAGAGAACCCAAGAATAATTTCGAACCAAACAGTCTCATGAGGATTTGAGTACTCAATCAAAGTAGCTTTTTGGGCACTACAAAATTCAACCAATAGCATCCCCAAACCAGAAACAATACCATATAAATTTACTCCAGTATAATTAAAATAAAAAAGGAAAGCTATTCCAGTATAATCAAAATAAAAAGGAAAGCTACTCCAATTAAGCATCCCCAAACCAGAAACCATATCATACAAATTTACTCCAGTATAATTAAAATTAAAAAGGAAAGTTTATCCAATCAAATTCAATTTAATTCCGATTACCCGCTGTGAGGAGTGCGGCTCTCCCGATTCGGCGGTGTCGGCGCGTAAACGGGGCTAAACGAGCCACCGATTGCCGTCTGCT
>JAYMSW010003652.1:0-11922 GCA_036897725.1 Erodium texanum
CGCTTCTAGATCTGGTCACACCAGGCCCACCCAAGCCGGAGACGGCTAGAAGCCCCTGCGCTTTGTTCCGACGATAACGATTGCCGCGCCGGTACCACAACCCTCCTGGACTCCTTCAAGAGTGAAACCAGAAGGTGGGGGAACTCGCCGGCTTCTCCCTCACCGTCAACAGCTTCTCTATAAATTAAAAAAAAAAAAAATCTATTGTTCGGCTAGGGAGAAAAGGAAAATTGAGAGGATAAATAAATGAAAAGGACAAAGAATTGTCATCTCCCAACTAATCAGTTGCTAACTACATTATGTGTTGTCATCTTTCTAGGAAGGGTACATTTGTCAAGTCTTTATTTCTTCTAATCACAATATTTTGAAACATATACATCACCCTCGTTTTGTTCGTTATACTTACCATTCCCTTTTACAAACTTGAGTGTGTCATTCCAAAAATCTAATTCATTATGTTAAATACATATCACACCCCTTTAGTTTAAATATAATAACTAAAATGAATTAATCATTAGGTTAATAGATCGTTCAGTCACATCAAAATAGTATCAAACATATCATAATCCATATTTTTTTAAGACTACAAGAAACAACTTCAAGGATCGTGATATGTTTAAGGAAAAAAACACGTATACGCGTGTAATACATATACTGACGTTCATGTGCATCCGCGCGCTCGAGACACCCTCACGCGTCCTATTCTTCGCGCATTCCATTTACGCGCTTCAGGGTCGACCCATTTTGTTGACTTGCTCCGTCCGTTCTGTTGACCTAGAAAAAAAATTAATTTTATTTCCAATCTACGTTATCTCTACTTCTATAAATACAATTTTTCATGGTAGAAAATATATCCACAGTCTACATACCTCGCCACTTTCAATTTAGTAACGAGTGAGTGAAGAAGTGGCAAGTGAGAGACCACTTTTTCCATTCAATCATCGAGCACTCTATACAGATATTTATATCTCATAACTAATGTACATCGAGTTTTATTCCTAGGTTTATGGATTCTCTATTGGTCACCGAAGTTATATACAGTGACAGTCTAGTTATGTAGTTTCTAATGCTTGAAAAATTAACAAAAGGGTAGTCGAAATAAGCATAATCACATAAAATATTAATCCATACATGGCAATAGCATTTGATACTGGAAACATAAATCAAACAAATGATTTTCCCCTATGAATAAACAAACCGCATCTTGGCCGTTGGATTTACCAAATACAATAACCAAAAACAAATAATATTCATTAAGAAGATGCTTCATGTCTAAAAAGTCAGATCATTGTCACGAAGAGAATGGAAATTGTCTGCTAACCTCTCAGCACCAAAGTATACTTAATTGTTTGGCCTTTAGACTCCTTGTGACCCTAAAAGTAGGGACACAATGTGTAAAATAAGTGTCATATTAAAAACAACAACCCATTTGATTCTTGACCCATAACTATATTTCACGTCAAAAGTATGTCTAAAAATTAATTAGATGATAAGTATCGTTAGACTTCATCTATCAGTTTGAATTTTTGGGTTGAATATGACTTTGACATGGTATCAAAGCTAACTTGGATTTGCCCACAGCCTGTTTGTCACCTCCACCCTATGACCTTCCGGTTTATATACAGATGTTTAATCCTGCTATGACCCATGCGTGTACAAATCCAGTCCTACACATGAAGGGGAGTGTTGAAGTGTATTATACATCAAAAGTATGTGGAGAAATTAATTGCTTAATAAACATATCGAAGACTCCACCTATCAACTGGAACGTTTACCAATGGATCTGTTTATGACTTATTTATTTTTATTTGTAAATTGAATCGAGAGGGTTTACATTACACTGGTTTTAGAACGTGAAATAATAATAAGATGGTTGATTTACAAAAGTACATGTCAAAAAATCAAGTTCTTGTATCACATTAAAACATGATCCCGCTTGAAAATATAATTAAAGTTAATGTTTCAAAATGGTTATAAAATAGTTATAGGACGATAACAATGTTTGTTTAGTTGTATCACAATCGACATCACGTATGGTGGGAGGGCATGTGATGTGTTTGTAGGAACTTGGCCTCTAGGTTTCTCTTGCCATGTACTTGGATTATCCTACGAATTATGGTGTGATAGTGATAGTTTTAGGCGGGGGAGCCCTAAAAATGGGTTGTTTATTCATGGATGGTGTGCTGATTCTTTTCCCACCTAATCCATCATCTTTTACTCTTACATAACTCACTCTCTTTCATCTTTCAAATGCTAACATACAAATCATGACAGCTCGTTTCCATGATACAAGGATTTAGCCTCGTTTATGTAGTTATAAACATTTTGTGGGGGAATCTTCACGTCAGGACTCTTTCTATGGTGTATCTTGTAAATTAATCTGAGTCGTTAAATCAATGTATTTAGTGTCTAAAATGTAAGAGGGGTAATTGTGAATTAATTTAGCGAAACAAATATGTACAAGAAGTATCGACTATTTTAGGTGATCAGCAAAATGTACCAGTGAAGAATTTTTCTGTTTACAATCCGTTAAATTTGACAGTTTGTAGACCAATATTTTTGGAAATCCCTAAAATACCCATATCCGAAAGTATACTCTAAACTATTCAAACCCTACACTACCCTCTCCCCAAATATAAACCCTAAAAATATCATCTCACCCAAACAAACCCTAAAACCCTACCCTTAAATCAGGGGAGTAGAATAGTCATTTCATAAAAAACTAACGGTATTAGTCATTTTGCAGACATTTGCAATACATGAACGATGTTTTGCAGACCCAATAGTTCACCGTTAGTTTTTACAAAACATAGTTAAATTCACCGTTGGTTTATATGGTTATCCCTTAATTAAATTAAATTAAAGTTTTGTTTATTTACGATTTTTTTCATTAATAAATCAGTTTTAAATCTGGGTCTTTGAATCGTACTAATCTAACAACCTAAGTTTATTCTCAAGATGTATGATATGGTGACTGCTACTATAGTTTGTAAAATACAAACCATCCACATTTAATAACAAATCTTCCTCATAATATTAAGTAAACAAAAGTTCTGCACAAGTACAATTCTAGTATTTAACCCTTCAACTAATAATTTTGATCATACATTTGATTACCCTAACCGTTATAGAGATAGCGTATGTGACACAAGGATCTTCGATCGGAAATTGTATATTAAAGCTATTTGGTTAGTATGTGTTGTATGAACTTTGAACTCCTAATTCTCAAAATAAATTGACTATTTATAGGAATTAAAAAAAGTCCATTTTAGTTAGTCAAGTACTTAAATTTAAGTTCATGAGACTAAAGTTTAAGTCCTAACATCGCTATCATGTATATATTTAATTTGTTTTGGGTTATCTAAGGGTTGTGTTATTAGTATTGGACTTTGTCTTGTTGGATTATGTTACTGGTAATTAGGGGTGTTTATAGATGGGTAATCCATCCGTTTTCTGGATATTGCAACCTATTTGTTACATGATGCATCAAATTTTAAAAATCTATGGGCCATTCATTTAACGTCATTATTGGACGAGTTTTTTCACTATTGGTAACGTATGGTTGAGCGGGTTTACCTGCACTGCCCATTTCATAAAGATTTTGTAATATAATACATTTTTAGTCTATTTTACCACTTGACACTGGTCTAAAATTTAGTTTAAACTAGTCAAATAATCCTTACTAATAGAGTTAGTTTGATAAAATTACCAACAATAAAGTTTACAAACTCTTCAAATATACAAATATTATATTATATTCGAAGATAAATACAATCATGTAAATTTCTTTAAATAATATAAACTATAGTCTCGTGTCCTTTCACATTTGTAAATTATGAAAAATACATACAAAAATTTAACTTTAGTTAAAATAAAAATCAGAAGGAAATAGTTATTTGAACATTAAAAGGTGAGGAAAGTACATGACATGTTATTATCATTTCGAAAAATTGCACCATGTTCAATGCATTTGTTAGTTGTTACCGCTTCAACTACTAACTTTTTTTAATACTTTTTGCATATATCAAGAATGGATAATAAAAAAGGTACAAATATGTGTATATGTATTAGGTTTAAGTTCTACACGGATGAGGCAGGTTATCCATGGATCGAAGGCTTAAATAACGTGCACCAGACTGTTAGCTTCCGGTTTTCATTTATTGGATGTGTGACCCGTAACACATTTTACTATGTTTTGAACTCCATGGTATAACGGTCCAGATGAGTTAGCGGATGGGGTGAGTTCTGGTTTTTATTTGAACACCCTTACTGGTAATTGTGTTCTAGTCTGGTTATTCAACAGTACAAGAGCAATGTTCATTCAATAATGACTATTAGAATTGTTGTTTCTACCGAGTTTTGAGTTTATAATATTGTCATCACATATGTTGAATAGTTGATGTCTATTTCTCCGTATTTGATATAAGGTAAACACCTGAATACTCTAACGTATTCTCGGATTTTACTAGGATACCTCAATACTTGTTATTGCTTTGGTGGGTACCTAAAGTTTCTAAACGTATCACCGTTATAACTTCTATTAGTTTTTAGGGTTAATTTTTTAAAATGATGAAACTACCCCTCATAGGTAAAAGGGTTAATTACACCTAAATACCTTAACCTATACTCGGATTTCACTTGGGTACCCCAATACTTGTTATCTATCAGGGACATTTTCGTCATTTATAAAAATTAACCCTAAAAACTAACAGAAGTTATAACGATGATATGTTTAGAAACTTTAGGTATCCGTTAAAACAATAACAAGTATTGAGATATTCATATGAAATCCAAATATATGTTAAGATATTCAAGTGTAATTAACTTTTTGATATATAATGTACGTACAATATTTACTTCAAAAAGAAAACAGAAATTTTAGTATTTGATTTTTCATCTTTTACCGTCTTTCATATCCCTGGTATTCAAATTGTTATATGATTAAAAATCATTAGTACCTATATAAGAAATAAACAAAAAGTTGAGGGATAAAATAAGTACATTGTTAACTAAACTAGGATGGCTTTAGAATTAACATGACCCACATGAAATGTTGAGTTCACAAATCATACTTATAGGACTTGATAATTATAAAAAAGAATGATACACTTAGACATGATAAAAGAAGCAATAATCCAAACCCTCCTGCTGCCAAACAGCTCTTAAGGGACCCTCAGAGTGATCATAACCTTCCACACATCAATTCATGCTTCCTTTGTTAATAATTGTCACCATTGCATCACATAATGATCCCAAGCACAAGAAATTAGCCTTACGCCACTTTTGCCACATGCCCTATCATCTTATCATTGCATGTTACATGCATAAATTTTACACCATCCTTGTCACATTTTCCAATTTATAGGTATCACAAGAAAAGTTAGATTATAAGTTTCATTTGCTGCTTATGTTACAATTTGAGAATAGAAATGACAACGGGACAAGTTTTGAACGAGTTTTGTATTCCTCAAGTCCGACATAATATTTTCTTGACCTTGACCCCTTAATTTCTGTGTCACCTTAGTCCACCCCCAATCGGGTATGGAGAATCTCTAGGGCTTTTTTTTTTCCGTTTCAAAAACATTGACAAGATGGTTGTTCCGACCCCAACTCAACCTTTGTGATGGTTCAACCTAACTTATATAAGGGTGCTGGTAATGGGGGAGCTATGTAGGATCCAGTGGGGTAAGTATGTGGTATGATATTGGTGTTGGAAGAAAACAAGGTTAATAGGTTGGCGCCCCAACACCAGTGCTAACAGTTTATTTAATATTTTATTATCAAATAAAATAAATAAATAAAAGAGTCAATGGGTCGGCGCCAACTCAGTGTGGCCCTTGGTCTGCTCGCCAGGCTCCCTAGAGAGCCGGTGCTAGCCCAGCACCGATACTTAATAGTGCTACCGTATCATCAGTACCGATGCCAACACGTAAACACGGGTCAACGATGCCACACAAACATTGCCGTAAGATGAAATACGTTTTCAGATTCGAGTCATTTTATCATTCTCCACTGAAATGGTCTCCATTTCCCAAGAAGATATGATTTGAAGCATGATGATGGGCATGGCCAAGCTGTTGTGCCTTGGCTAAACAGCTGAAGTGAAGGTGTTGATGGGCCTTGGTGCATCATGAGGCCAAGGATACAGATGATTGAAGAGCTGTAAACTGTGCATTGACCCAAACACTTTATGGGAAAAGCACACAAAATGTCCTCTGTAAAGGTACCATAACCTTTTTCTGGGCATGTGCCTCATTCATATCCCCTAAATAAAAATGGTCCCTAAACCATCACCAGGTTCCATGGAAGAATCTCTCTTCCTGTTATGTCTATGAGTTGTTGATTTTATGATCTTGGGTATGTCTGTAGCAGCTCCCCGCCCTCAAGCTTATTAAAGTTTTCTTTATCGGAAGCCCACTAGAGTTTGTCGAGTTGGTTAAGACGTAAATTTTTTTATATTTGAAAGTTTATATTCCTCTCTTAAGAGTCTTCACAATAGTTAATTTTGTTATTAAGGAGAGAGAAAACAAAAAAGAACGTTTTTTCAAGTAGTATGGCTTTGGATGATATTTTATTTATTCTAATTCAATTGCAGATTAAAATTAATACAAATGAAATTACATATAAATATACACTCAAATGAAATTAATTAGTGTTTAAATATATATTATCAGAATTTATTTGATTTATTTTTAAAAATAAATAAATAAATTTTGAAGCCCAACAATCATGTTTTCCAAACATAATGTTACGTGGCATCGAAGATAGGCTGCCTCCCATATCAAGGCCCAACTATCAGAGGCCCATGTCTCTCAAGAGGTCAACCTCTTATCTTGGACATGTCATCCGAGGTTACCACCGGAGGCATCGTGGGTGTTTTTTTTTTTAGACACGGCCCTGGGGGGGTTCCAAAAAAAAATTGAGAAGGACTTTCCATATCCAATTGATGGACCCATCACAGCCCATGTTGTATAATTGGACCGTCAACCAATTTTGTTTCTGCGGATTGTTATGGGCTTTGATTATTGACAAGATGAGGAAGCTAGCTGATAAGGATACTTAAATCCACTAATGAAGAAAAATAGACACCAAACTTAATTGTTCAAAATACTTATTTATGACTGCTTTCTAAGGAAATTTAATGATAAAAACTCAATTTAGGTTTGAAACTACAAATGCTAAGATACAAACAACTGTTTTCTAAGGAAATTTAATGATAAGAACACTACATTTTTAGGTTTGATAAGAACTCAATTGAAGAGAGGTTCAAACAATAAACTACAGACAACTCTTAACATAGTAGAAGTACAGTTGACCGAAACAACCTCAAAGAAACATTAATATTTGAAATATACTATAGTTCAGATGCATAAAACCATGAAATCATAACATGTGCCAAAAAACCACTACAGCAAAAATGCATAAGGTAAAAGTCAGACAAGGAAATAAGTAATGGAAATGACAGATTGGTTTACTCAATCCTCATCCTCCTCATCTCCATCACCTCCAGAGGCCTTCTTGGATGCAGCCTTCTGATTCTTTCGCTTCACTCTTCCGGGACGACCCCCGCCGAAGGGACTTGTGAGCGAGAAGTCAATGTGCTTCTGAGAGTCAACCTTCACCATGAAAGATGGAATGTTCACCACCTGCCTTCCAACCCTGATGAGGATATATACATTTACAATCAAATTAAGATAAAGAAAACAGAAATATCACAATGGGAGATAAGGTTCTACAAATCAGAACCATATAATGTTAATAGGGTTAATTGCATATAGCTATTTCATAACTATTCCGAACTTTAAAAGGTTAATTACCATTAAATAAAACTTTCAAGAAAAAAACCTGCAGACAGATTTATTAACAGGTGAAAATGGTAGTTTTTGAGATTAGGATCAAGGAGATTTTCTAACAAAAAGAGTCATATGCAGGCTTTTAGGTAGCTCAAAGTAACATTTTAAAGTTCGGAATAGTTGTTTGCAAAAAACATATAACAAGCAATAAGTATACACAAATAACCCATGTTAATATACAAATAACAAGAAACTTTCAGTTCAGGATGGAACCACCATGGGAAGACCTTCTTGATATGTAAACACAACCTATGGAAGATGGATTGACCAATTATACATTTCAAGCACAAAGCAATGTCACTGATAAGCCAAAAATAGTCTGTACAGGTAGGTAGGTTACCTACAAATTTAAATTATTGCACTTAATGCAAATTTGTTTCAAAATGATGTTTTTACCCTTTAAAATAATAAGTACAAATTTTTTTTTTAAAAAAAACTAGAATTTTGATCTCATCTTCCACTTTGTATGTATAAAGGGCTACAAACTAGAATTAAGGGAGGTGAAAATTAAGAATTTTTTACAATTACCAGAGAAGAGGGCTACAAGTTGCAGAAAATAAATACATCAGGGTACTTTTTCGCTATTATCACTCAATTGTATTCAGTTTACCATATAATTGACATTTTCAATGACCTGTGTGAATGAATGACAAATGCAAAATACATCAGATTATTTTTAAAATTTTAACTACAACCTTGCAACATTTAAATGACAACATTTGAAAATTTGGTTGGCTTGTTTTAGTATAATAGTTTTCACCAAAAAAAAGCTTTCAAAACTATAGCTTCATATCCTCGTGTGCTTTTGTACAGACCATAAACAAAGACAATTTGGAAAAAAAAAAACATGCTTCATCAAGAAATGCAGCAAGGCAATATTTATAGATTGCAAACAAGGATACAACCACAGATAAGTCATGACAGCTAGACATTTAAGATGCACTGTCGATCACTAATCAACAAGTCATATTATAAGCACAACCAATCATAAAAATAAAACTTTACCTGATATGCCTCTGCCTGATGAGAACACGAGCATGGTGAATGGACTTGGCCATACCAGACTTAAAGACAAGAGTTTGGAGCCTGCGCTCAAGGAAGTTCTCCACAGTCAAAGACAGGACATAATCAAGCTTGTTCTGGCTCTCATCGAGCAGCCCATACTTATTCATCCTGCGAAGAAGAGCTTCACCCTCAAAGATACGTCGTGGGTTTTTCTCATCCAAGGTCAGGAGCATTCTAGCATTGTTCCTGATACGGCTAAGGGCATACTGAACCCTCCACAACTCCCTCTTGCACCTAAGCCCATACTCTCCAACGAGCTTCAGCTCTGCATCCAGACGCTCCTTTTCATAGGGACGACGGGGCTTCTTGAATGTCTTGCCATCTGAACAAACATTTTACAGAACTCAGAACCTTATTGGACCCAAAACCCAGAGCTATTTGGGTTCACCATAACATAAAGGTTGAGCATTTCACTTAAATAGCATTGCTTTCATGTGCACAGCTAATATAAATCAACATAGTAGATTATGATTTTTAGAGAAAGCTAATGGCACCATTTTTAAATTAAGCTAAGAGGGTGATACCCATCTAACAAACCAAATCACTGATAGATACACATCCAAATTCAAGATGACATTTTTACACTATTTTCTCAGCAACCAAACATGGGATGAGTCGCAATATGAATCTAAGAAATTTTAAACGATATTCCATATGGAGTAAGGCAGCAGATACAAAATTAACCGTGAAAATAAAACAAAAACAGCAAATCAACGGCGTATAAAACATGCAGAGATAGAGAAGCGAGGGAGAGAGCTCACAATTCCTGTAGAAGTTGACGTGTACCATGGTTCTGTCTGGTTCTCTACGGCAACAAGAAAGCTGAGGAAGAGGAGGGAGTGAAGAGAGGAGGCGCTTTGGATTTATAGGGATCAAACCATAAACCCTAAAGGAGGATTGACGTCGGATGGGCTGGGCTTAGATGAAAAGGGCTGGTTGGGCCAGCCCAAACCTGGAGGGATTATATGTTTTTGTTCTAATTTATTTTTATGATCTTCCCCAAGGAATGATCAAAGAGAGTGTGGCTGAAACACTTGGTAATCCATCACTTGGGCGAATGGTATCAACAGGTATTTTTCTTATAAATACTATCAATCAGGAATGTGCAAAAAATACAAAACCCGACCCACAATAAAAATGTGCAAAAAATACGAAACCCGATCCACCAACGGATCTATTTAATCTGTCATCTGAATGTTGTTCTGGCCAGATGGCGGATCTGAAAACCTAATGCACATATACTTGGGCGGATCCAAGGTCGGAAATCCGCGGATCATCCGATTTGTCCAAGTATTAATCCATCACTTATTATTCCTATTTACCCTAACCCATTTTTGAGCTTATTTCCACTCATATATAATGAAACCCATATGGCTTCCAAACTCATCCCAATCAAAAACTTAAAAACGAATCTCTTTTTACTCTCTTGATTCAACTTATCATATATTATCTTGGCCCAACTGCATTAAGTTTAACACAATCCACAAAGTTAGCCGACTAAATGAACATGTCTTATATATGATCAAGGAATCACAAACTATAATATAAATAAGTGAAATAAAAATGTCACTAAATAAAATGGTGGATAATAATGTAACTAATAAAATAAATATTGTGTTTGTATTTACAAATTTGTTCGAGAACAAGTTTCATGTTTGCAAACCCAAATCTGATGGATGAGATCTGCACAAATATTATCACTCTTTGAGCGGATTGCAGAACAAGATATTATCAACCTGCATTATTATAAGTGGATCAAAATCAACGCGGATTAGCGGATATCCATCCACGCACAAGCCTACTAGCAATAGCATAGGTGTAGTCTTCGAAGATCTAAAGCCGACCATCCATATACCATGGGCAAAGCCCAATGTTGTATGGTCGTTTTTCCTATATTGAGGCCCAATAAGCATTGATTGCCTCCTTCTCCATATCATCTTTGTCTTACCTCCCTTCCCTGCAACAAAAGGCCGCCTCTCTTTTTCAGTCTCTCTCTAATTCTAGCTGTATCAAAGACCACACCCAAAAAGGCCACCAACCGGATCCAAACATGTCCGCAAAATAGTGAGCAGCATGTTTCGATACGAATCCGGAAGAATGGAGCATGAAGAAGTTAGAGAATAGCATGGCGAAACATCATCAATAATGGAAGGTTACGAATTTGTCTCTAGATCTACACTGTCCCAATACGAACTATGGCGTCACTTGCTCCAGATCTTCGAAGACTACCCTTATGTTCATCGGTGATTGCAATGTCTCTAATCTCATCTCTTGTTCATCATCTCCGATGGGCGGCTCGAGTGTTCTTTTTATAAAACAAATCTGCTGGAGAAAGGACTTTAAGGAAGAGGATGATGATGATGTCATACGACGATATCATTTTTATTTTTATTTTAATAATTTTTAATTTTGGAAATACTTAAAAAATTCGAAAAAAATAAAAAAATTCAGTTAAAAATTTAAGATGAATTTTTTAATTTTTTTTCTTCTAATTTTGTATTATTATTTTTTGCTAATTTTAAGATGAACCCCAAAATTTTATAACTATTTTTTTTTACAAACCATTTTTTTTTTCCAGTTTTTAAATATTTCCTTTACTTTTTGTTTCTAAGTTTCATTTTTTTTTTCACTATATAGAGATATTTTTGACATTTCATATCAAATTTTACACAGTATAGATGATAAAGTGTAACAATAATTTCTATAATCATATAAACGAGTTTTTTTTTCTTTTGAAAATATATAAATGCATACTAAATCAAGGGTTTAGGTACTTAAGCGGGTTGACGAAGACTCTGGAAGATCACCATGGCGTCGAAGCTCAAAAACTTACTCTAGAAGGTGCAGATGCAAAAGTCACCACGGCGTCAAAGCTCAAAAACTTACTCTGGAAGATCACCGCGGCGGGTCTGCTACCTACTCGTGACCAGCTGCGATGCAAAGGTGCAGATGTGACTAGTGAATGCCCAGTTTGTAAAGATCGTGGATAATATTTTTCACACAA
>JAYMSW010003653.1:0-11922 GCA_036897725.1 Erodium texanum
AGGCTTTTCTTTGTTATCTCTGCAGTATAAATAAGAAGCTCATATACCAGGTATGACCATCAGGATTTATCACACAGTATAGCTATTATTGTCCAGTCTTGCTCCTATTTGTTTTCAAATGAGTCATGCTAATTAAGTTTTAATAGCAGCATGATACATCCCAAGGGCGAGGCAGAATTGAGAGACTCTCCGTATCATAAACATGTGGGCGAGACTATAACTTGGTCTTACTTGGTAAATAAGTATAGACACTTTAACAACAAGGGACTGTTTATCTTTAACGCACGATGTTATCCTTAAGAGTGATTTCATATCAATTCTATTAGAGTTAATCTGAGTTACATATGACTTTTTTTTATACATCATAATTCATATAACTTTTTTTTATTAGAAAATAAGTAATGCATTAAAAAAGGATGTGGTTCCGAGAAAAGGAAACCACAAACAACCAAACCAACTAAGAACCAACAAAGGTCCAACAAGGAAAAAGGCAAAAATCGAACATGGACTCCAAACATCGCCGAGTGCATGAGTGCATGAACAAACCCATAACTCCAAACGTCGTAGTAGTGGACAAAGTCATAAGAGACAACAAAGGTGAACCCTTTGGCCTCATAGAGGTTGAGCAGGACATGCCCCTTCACTATCTGAGAGGTATAAGATCAATTTTAACATTAACTCCTGAACAAACACTCACAAGACCCGACAAAAAGAAAGAGAAAGGGCTAGACAATACACCTCAAATTGCGAGGAGGAAGGAACAAGAAAGAAATGGAGCTCAAGGAGGTTGAAATAGGGGTTACACTCGATGGCGCCATCTAAGAGCTAAGAGTGAGAGAACACCCTTTCACCTAAGGCAATGTAAGCGCACCGAATTGGGTCCTCCACAATATTAGGGACCAGAGCACCCTAGAAGATCCTAGCATTCCGAGCCAGCCAAAGAAACCACATACCTAGGACTCCAGGAGGCTGAGACGAGACTAAGACTTGCGCAACCATCGCACACTAGATTCAACCTGATTATAAGGTGGTTAAAAGACATCTATGAGATGTCATTTTTTTACAATGATCCAAAACTACTTCATTGGTAACACTCATGAATACTTTATTCGTGATGCATACTACTAAACCGTCATTTGACTATTCGTCTCACATCCGACTTTATAAACCAATCTTGCAATATTCAATATCGAAAGTATGTTTTCAATAGAAATTGTTGAAATTGACAAAGGCGAAATCAATTCAATTGATTTATACACAATGAAATTATATCAATAACCTAATATCGTAAGGGAAAACATTTAAATCAAGAAAGAATGAAAATAATTAAATAGACTAAATTAAAACTAAAGAAAAAAAATTAATTCGTTACCTTGCAAAAAAACTTAAATATGATAATATTAACAATTAGTAAAAATAATTTCATCTCGTTCATTCAGGTACGAGATTACATAATATCTTCCATGTGATCAACAACAATGATAAAATTTGTCATACAAAAATGGTCAACTTCATCGAAATAAATTTCTTATCATATTCTTTTTGAAAGTTTTTCAATTGATCATTCTTAATGTTTTTTTATAACATCTATTCCTGAATGACATGATATTAGATATGTTGTAAAGCATTTTAGGTATTTGTAGTTAATAAAGAGCTTTTTTGAGTAAAGAAAAGCTAAAACACGTCGTAAATTTTTAAATGACCATAATTTTTTCATACAAAATCTAATTTAAACATGTAAAATATCAAATCGAAATAAACTGAAAACTGTATCATTTTATAAAACTTTCTCGGCCAACGCCCGTACTAGATCCTGTGAATGGCACTGGAGCTCTCGGGCGATTTCATAGAGACTTCTCTATGTATATAACTAGATTTGTGGCCCAAAGAAGTTGTTAGAAAAGCCTGTTAGGATAAGAGCGAGTCTTATAAAGCCCAGCAACAAGGCTCTAATCACGAGTTAGAGGACGTCTTTGTTAGTCCTTAATTTTCCTTCACTTTTTTTTTTTGAAATAAATTTTTCTTCACTTCTTAATAAATGTGATGCATGCTGTCGAGCAAGGCAAACATGTCCGTCTTTTCTTATCCATGAGCATAAATATATTACATTGGATCCAAATACTAAGGTTTATTAATAAATTTTCCTTCTCTTGCTATAATTATTTTCTTTCAATCGTGGATACACTACTTAGGTTTATTATTTGATGAAACTCAAGTTAGAGAATAAAGAAAGATATACAATTACATTTTACCATAGGTTTAAAGGGTAATTTGACAAAGGGAAGATTAAGATTCTTACATCATGAGCTTTTGGAACAATATTTAATTTTCAAAAAAGTTGCACAGTATATATGGTGGCGAGAAACCATTATCATTCACTTGGCCCTATCAATAAGTGGGTTCCTCTTCCTCCTCAGACATATTAGGACAAAACAAGACTTGCTATGTGGTACTTAAATAATTGATACATTAATTGATGGCTACAACATAAATGCCTCGGCTATGATCACTTTGATAGAGAGACTGGAACGCAGTAAGTCACAATGTTATTAAACTCATTCACCTCCTTATCATTCAACAATACCCGAGCGGGGGGCTGCAACTCTTCAAGCTTGGACTCGCAGCACACGTATCTATTCATGGTTATGTACACATGCCTAGGACAAGGAAACCATTTCGACCAGGGCGATAGTAGCAACGTAACTGCTGGTAAAGAACGATGAAGCATCTCTAATTTTCAATTCTCGGACATGACGACAAGGGCAGTGACGATGAGGGACAGTAAAACCGCATAGGAAAGGCACAGTAAAACTCCGCAGGGTGACACGTGGCAGTGCCAGCAAAGTGGGGCCTAGTTTCCACCTTGTTGGATCCGAGGTTGAATACGTAAGTATTGAAGTCAGAAAGAATTATGACGATGGATTTTTCACCGACGAGACACAACCCCAAAACGTCGCTCAACATCGGAGGTGGGCGGGTTTGGCAGTATAGTCCAACCGGATCGCCGGTGACTTAAACGGACAGGTCGGTACTGGAAATTGACGCTGCTACAACATTTAATTTCAGAAGCCAATAGATAAATGGAATCACGCGCCACGTGGAGCAGGTCTATACCTTTTTCAACAAAGTGACATCCAAACTATAGGTCTCGAGAGAATATATAGAGTCCCGAGGCAACCAGGCAGTACCACCGACCATGTGTAAAACGGAGCCGACAGCAGTGTAACCCATGTACTGAGCCACGTGGTATGGTGACGGAATATTCTGGGATTAGGTCACCGTTCTTGTCGACGGCGTTGATGGTGGTTTCGTATCCGGATACTATTATAAACAGCATCTCGGATTTGCCCTTGCTCACCTTCCCCTCGTACGCTTTCACGGCCTTGGACTGCCTCGCCGCCATGGGATCCACGACCTTCAACGAAGAATCCATAGTTGAAGTCGATGTCGAAGCCATGTATTTGAAGCTCTGACATAGTGAGATCGAGAGGGCTATAGGGTTAGTTGCAAGCAGAGAGAGAGAGGAGGCGAGATGCGTTTGCAAATATGTGTCTCTTATACTCTTTCTTTGTTGTTTTATACTAAAAAACAACGCATTGTTAGGTTTATGCCGACTTCTTATTTGTTTATGAAAATTATAGTGTTTTTAATAGTTTAAGAAATAGACTTGGAAAGTAAGTTGAGACTATTTCTAGAAAGATTAAGAAATCTAATTACTTTTATCTCTTTTATTTTCTCTAATAAAGAGTGAAGCTTAAATCATTATGAGTTATGAGAAAATTAAGAGAGTAGTGTGACGGTAAAATATAGAGAAATTGACGAATTACATAAATCTTTGTGTTTTTATGTGATTGCTTATATTTATCTTTGCAATTTCTTGCTCGGTGTTTTGTTCCACATTATTACACCCTAACACTCAACAATGACTCCTCATCTAGGTGTCACAAAATCAACAATGACAGATCAAATACACAAAGAATTATGTGAGTACGAGAGAGATCATTCGGCAAGAGAGAAATGTAGATGAACCAACTTGTAATAATGATATTCATTAACTTCAGGTCATGATTGATGATCTTGGTTATCACAATAGAATGGATGTCAATAGCCTATTGGATTACCTGGGTAAAACGATACACGTTCAGAGGTGTAGAGTTTTGAAGAATTTGTGTATTACTATTCTTGAATATAATGTTGATGATGAAGTTGAAGTTGAAGACGATACGATACCTTCAGAACCAATTACACGGAATGAAACACTTGTCACATATAGAACTCTTCACAACTTTTTGGTATAGTTCGAGAATACAACACCAAAAATTTAGAATGCAATAAAAAAAGTTAGAGATCAACTTCGACTAGTCTTAAACTTTAAGAAGAACAACAATATAATCATATTTTTCCAAATTGTTTTAGTTATTTTTATGCAAATTTATATAATTATTAATTTATGATATTAATGGGACCTATATTTATATAGGGGTTTAAAAAAATATATTATCTTATCAAATTTTGTTGATTTTACCATTGGTCCAAGTAGGGATTGGAGAAAATTATTATTTTTTAAAGTATATTAATTTATCCATGTTCGGAGACCGGAACCCGCCGCCTCACCCCTAGGACAATTTCACATTGTTTTCGATGATTTATTAATTGATCGTTGTCTACACAAGGGTTCATTTGTTGACGGTTCCTCGCACACGGAACCATACATGGTTGAACAAGCAGTATAGTTTAACAGTAAATGTACCGATCAATGGATGGAGGATAGTCTGTGGCGATATCCTAGTGGACTATCACCGCCTAATCTAGTTTTCTACAAATGTACAAGCTGTTAGCGGAAGGGTTGAATGGACCGAAGTGTATGGAAATGGAGGAAGAGCGTGGTTATTGTTACGCTGGTATAGGTTATGTCGGAGAGTGGGGGCGGCGAACACGGGAAAGGGACACTACTCGTGTCGCCGGCTGAAATTCCGGACACTTTTGGGAACTTGGCTTTGTGGTATCTGCGGGGCGAGAGGGTGGACTCGTGAGAGGTGATCACATTTAGTAAGAGGTAACCACATGTGGAGACTTAAGTCAACCATGGATGTACAGAAGAGGATAAACAATAATGTTAACTGACTGACAAACATTTGGTTAAATACTATTATCCCATTCCGTGTTCCTTCTGCAAATAATTCGTCGGATGCAAGCCTAAGACAACTATCTACCAATTTAGCGTCACGGGTCTCTACATGATCCCACATATTGGGTAGGGTCTGCATGTCAAGCCCCCCGGACACTATGTATCAAAGATGGTCATGTTCATTCGTCAACTAGGTGCCCCCTCACAAGATTATACATCGACATCATGCATATATGAAAAGGTCGGAAGCACACATTTCAGTAAGAAATCAATCTCACACTAACGAAAATAACTTCCTAGACTAACATGCTATATTCCTTAGAACACTACAACATGAGATCATTGTACATGATCCATCTAACCTCGTACACATATCCCAATTATGTAGGCCCTAGATTTAGCTTTATTTGTCGAAAGAGCATGTATGCCAATACCCAATTAATGTCATACATACCAGATCCACAAATATACGATTAACCTCTAACCAAAGACTAAAGGCAACCGAACACAGTAAATCCTATTACATTAATACCAGCATCCTATCTAGCATATGGAGATAATAGGATACATATGTTATAAATAGCGGAATGACAGATTATTAAATGGCAATCTAACAATCTTAAAATGATTCACAACTCAAATAACAATCACCAAATACCTTAGCTCAGTTAAGAATTTTCAGGTGTGAGATCCAGAACTCACAACTGTAGATACATGTTCAGAGATCATCATACATAAAATATGAACAAGATTGAATAATAAAACACAAACTTTAACATAACCAAAATCAATATTATTGTTAAACATTCATGGTCATGGTTTCTATACCATGACCATGGTAGAAGAAAGCATGGATCTACAAGAAAACTAAGTACCAACACAACAGTAGAGATGGTGTATGTAATGCATGTAGAAAATGACCAAATAATAGTATAAGGATATCATGTAATACACACAATCTCATGAGACATATTATCAAGACATGCAAGCAAATATAAATCAATAACAAGTATATGGGAGAGAAATATTGCCCCACTGTAGATGCTTGCTCTGTGTGATGACTTGGGATGGCGCTACACGGCCCAGCCCGAATCCTCTGTCTCCGTCTTCTTGAGCAGCGATTGGACCGTTGTGATCAACGAGAGCAATGTCTTGTCTATCCCTCCCACCTTGGAAGCCAGATCCAGGACCTGAGGACATAGGTCCTCTAACACACCGAGCTTGGTGGACACCTCCGCAACCTAAGGTTGAAGTTGTTGCAACGCTTTATCGGTTTGGTGAGATGATTAGGACGATATCAAAAATGGTATGTTTGGCCATGGCGAGTGATTCATAGGCTTCTGATACCAATTATTATAAACTTGATTTCAGATATGAAATTGAGATAGGAAATAAAGAGATTTGTGGAAGAAATTGAGGGTTTTAAGGAGAAATTGACGCAATTACAACTAAGAAATACCGAACATGACACAGGAGAAAAGCTGAAGCATAAGAAGAAAATACATTTCAGATTCAAGACCAATTGAAGTTGAAGTTGACCGGGTGGGAATGGAATAGGGTACGTGGGTCTGAAAAGCCCAAATTGTTTCAAACCCAAACCCATATTGAAAATGCCAAGACAACTTGGCCCAAAGGCCTAAACCAAGCCTAACAATTCGGCACGCAGGTCGGGTACTTGACCTTTTTTGACCCGAGTGCTATGATCTCGCCAGAACTGAAAGTCATGCTAAATACGCATCCCGGTGATTACTACACCTAGTATCGGTTGTAGCAGATCACAGCACCAGCTTCTTCGTTCTCCGCTGTCAAGTGTAAAATCAGAAAACAAAAGAAAAAGGAAATTCTCAGAGACCGAGCTCTCTCAACGATGGTGAAGCTATTCCCGATCGCGTATCTTCTTCTGCTCCTTCTCTCGGCGTCGTCTCTGTACGCCGAAGCCGGCGACACGAATCGGGTATTCACTCCCTGCTCGGACACGACCGTACGGAGCGGGGACGGGTTCACGTTCAGCATCGCCTTCGCGTCTAGGGAATCTTTCTTCTCCAATCGCACCTCCCAGCTGTCTCCTTGCGATCGCCGCCTCTCTCTCTCGAGCTCCAACTCTCAGATCTCTATCTTCAGGCCCAAGGTTGACGAGATCTCCCTCCTCACTATCAACACCTCCTCTTTCTCTCCGGTCAGTATTTCCCCTCTCCCGAACAGTGTTTGTTGATCTCAGGTCCGATCAGTTGATTTTGTGATGAATTGGGTTTTTTCTGTTCTTGATTTCAGATATTACGCATGTTATTAGAAACTTCAAACCATCTTCTGGAATTGCTTAATGTGATCCATTAGGAAATTAGATATTTTTATTTTAGGCACACCCCATAGGCAAAATGAAGGTTGTTTGGTGTGTTAACATTTGTTGTTTCTAATGGTTGATGATTGATAGATTCAAATTCAATTGCCTTATCTTTGATTCCATTTAGCATTAGTATTAACATTTTTCGATTTGGGAATAATTCTGTGTTTTGCACATATTTTTGTTAGAATCATGTAACAAATCTGGATCATTTCCAGAATAGCTTGTATCTGAAGTTAGCATGAATATAATTTCTGTGTTGCCTTACTAATAAGAGCAACTAATTTCTTGATCTGCCAAGTAAAGCAGTTTACTTGGTAGGTGATTAAGGAATGGTTTGATACCTAATGCTTTCTGAAATTAGCCAACTACAGTTCTAGATCAAATAAATTATTTATGGTTGGAAAATGAAGAGCATATCCATCATACTGCATATTTCACTAGGTCTAACTTCAGGTTTTGCCCTACATTTTTTTTGTCAGAGGGCGTACCAATAATAGGCAAATTCTTAATTAGTGAAACCTACTGTGAGGGTAATGGTGCCACAATTTTAAGAGATTCCAAACTCCAAGCCGTGGATTCAGAATTTAGTTAGAAAAGTCTCCTTTTTTTATTGATCAATGAAAAAACCCTCTCCAACCTTCTCTAGAGGGAAATAGTTCTAGAATTTCATGTATTAGGCAAATGTATGACCGTATTTCACAGCCTCAACATATAATAAGTGAATTTTTAATGTTACCATTTACTCATTCGTTATAAGATTCCAGATAAGCAGGGATCCACTCCAATAGAATAGCATAGGGTACTATAACATTTGAGCACCATTTTCTAAGTGAACAGTTTGATACCTCAACCAGTATTTTCACTTGTCGTCTCTTGATGCTAGAGAGGATCTACCGAAAACAGTTTCGATTATTTTTTTCCGGTTGGCAAGGGCCCATTTCATAAACAAGGAGACAAAAAATCATGGTCCAATAGTTCATGCAGTTCTGAAAGTAACTCTATCAACATTATTGGTAATGGTCAATGACGAAGTATTAGATAAAAATGACATCGTTATGTAACTAGTTTACAATATCTTGTTGTCTATTATCCTCAAAACAGTCTTCATGTCCCTGTAAGAAAATCCATCTTGAGAACTGACAACTTGCCTCTTTCTCCATACCGGTCTCCTCTTATCTCTATATTCTATTTGCATCATTGTAATTTAACTTGTCTCCTGTTCCAAAAAGTCCAGAGTAGTATTTCATAACTGTTCATTACTCTAATTAGTTGTTGCTTTATGGGTTTCCAGGAGGCTTCTGGAGGGTACATGGTGGCTTTTGCTGGTCGAAAATATGCAGCAAGGTCCCCTCCAGCTTTCGTTGCAAATAGTACATACATTGTGACAAGCTTTACCCTAGTAAGGAAATAAATTTCAGAATGCATTTTAATATCTTCGCATTACACACATGGGATTAAAATAATCTCCTCCACACAGGTGCTTGACTTTACGAAGGGCAGGCTTGAAAACTTCTTCTGGAAGAGAGATGGATGCGCTAGATGTTCAGGAAATTCCAACTTTTTCTGCCTCAACAATCAAGATTGTGCAATCAAAAGGTCAAACTGCAAAAACCACGGGGGCTCCGTGGATTGTAGTTTGGGGATTCAATTAGCATTCTCAGGCACAGATAAACACTACACTGCTCTCAACTCATGGTATGAAGTGGAGAATCTAAGGCAGTATTCACTCTATGGCCTTTACTCAAACCTCAAGGATTCTCTTACTAGCCAGTATAGCAAGATATTCTGAGGATCAGGTGTGGTTTCTGGGTTTGTTTGGCTTGGTATGTTTCAATTTGATTCTGATGTTGGCGTGGATGTGGATCCGTGAGCTGAACTCATCTGAATGCTCTACTTTGCTCCCTGAGGCTGTCTATAGTTAATGTGTGTATATTAATGTATTTTGCATTTGTGGTTATGAAAGGAGAGATTCTACTTTTGCTGGTTTGTGAAAAGTTACATGTGAGTTCTTTCACATTTTATGTTCAAATTAGTAAGTATTCTGTATTTGTATGCTATGTATAACATGAAGGAAATTACATGTCATCTTTATTTTCCAACTAGTATCATGTCACTATAGTTTAGTTCAAAGTTGTATCATGTCGTGTATGCAGTGAACATGTATCACTATTTGTAACCGTGTTAAAATTTGCATGAAATGATAAAAAATATTCCTTTTAAAAATTTGAAATTGAAAGAAAAAAATCAAATCAAATAATTAAGGGATATAGCGTTGTTTTCAAGTTTCTAGGGATTCTTTTTTTAAAAAAAATAATTTGTTAATGTGTTTTCGGTATTTTAAAGGGGGGGAATTTTAGGGATTCTGTCAATTTAACTAACGCTAGGATAAAATGACACACAAAAACATGTTTTTCATAAGTATGAAATGATACAAAAGTAACGTCTAAGATTATTACTTGATATAATTTTAAATTGTTAATAATAATGATGTGAAAAAGGTACAAACTAGACATTGAATTCTAGCCCTTTCCCATGTAATATACCTCAAAGAGCAAGGTATACTAGACATTAATATATGAACACAAATATCTAAACTTAGCCGAACTAGGTAGGGCTTGGTCCAGGTTGTGGTTTCACATAATAATATAATTAGAGGCGAGCGAGATGATTAATTTGTTTAATGTAAATCTGGGATATTTTGTATCTTTACCGAACCATCTCCAAGATGATTATACGCCAAGTGGAACTCAAAGAAGTAGTGGTGTGGTGTGTGCTAGTTGGGATAAAGCTGTTTTAAACCTACTAAACAACATTAATAAATCAAGAAACTCAAGTAGTATTTTAAACATGAAGTCGATCTTCCACTTCCTTGTTGGTATCTCCACAAAAAAAAAAATGATAGCAAGAAATAATATTTTATGTTTGGAATATAAGTAAAAAAGAGAACCTATCGTTTGTTTGTTTTTTTAAGAAATAAATCTTACATGTATTTTATATCAATTATAGAGACACACGTATCAGATATTGAGCGCCAAGACAATTATATTACGGACTCTATAGACTTGGTGAGAGTAGCAATTTATGCAGTCAGTTTTGAATGAGCATAACTTGCGTACAGATTAACAAACACACCAAAAAATGCATGAATATGCACAAACAATACAATAAATGGACACATAAGTCAGACGCAACTAAATTTTTATTATCTCTGTCAGAATTCGAACTCAATGGGTAAGAGAGTTCACAACTCTCTTAATCAGTATACTAACACTGATGGGTATTTATCGTTGATAAATTAGTCTACTGTTAAATTTGTAATCTAATGTATAAGAGCATTCGCAGTGGAGCGTTGGATGACAGCATCTGATGGTGGTTATGTCTATTATTTGAAAAAAGACGCAACTCAATCCATAGTGAAGTGTTGGATGGCAACGTCTGATGTCTGTTAAATCTGTTATTTTGGCAAAAAAATTAATTTTTCGAGTTTTAGTCAGAGATTAAATATAGAAATTTAAATTAACATTGATTCAAAACTAAATGGAAATTATTGAAATTAACATTCATTGGATTAAAAAGAAGGACATTGAAAATAATACATTAAAAAAAACAATACTTCAGGGAAGAAAAATATTGAAATTAACCTTAAACTTAGTCAGAGCTTCAAAACACATTTGGGCTCTGGCTATCTCATTGTGACGCTCTTCGAGTTTCTCAAGCGTCATCTCAGAGGTGTCAACTTGTTTGAGGTTGGTAACCCGGTCGAAGTATCTGTCGAGCCTGGGGCATAGTTCGCTCGAGCCAGGGCTGCAGAATTAGTTCCTTGTTTGCGAACGATGGCTGCTTGGTTCAGAAGGCCCGATGAGCCCGTCGCTGTCTGTTTACCTTTTTGCTTGGTCGTCTTCTGCCTCATTGGTGTCGGGTGGCTTGGTGAGGATGAGTCGGTACCAAATTCAGGCGAGCTGCCGACGCTCCGGTTGGACGAGAATGAACCAAACCCGCTCGCTTTGGTTCGCTTCGAACCCTCAGACTCGTACTAGCCCCTCCATTTCGGCTCTCTTACGATCCTCTCCCACCAATGCTTGGCACTGAAATACTTCAATTCCTCATGCTCAGCCCACAACTCAAGGCCTCGTTGGTAGAGGATCTCGTCTGATGCACCGCTTACGTTGTCGTCCTTCTGCAGCTGGCAATACCCTTCGAATTTTTTTGGCATGCTTATTCATCTTTGTGAAATGATCCTTCAACAAAGTGTGAGCCCTCTCTTTGGTCCCAGCTGACTTGTGGCGGTTGTACTGCCTGACGACTTTACCCCGTAAATTGGTGGAAGTCTAGTTGTTCCTGTTACGATCGTCTTTGGAAAAGTGCTTATAATCCCCAACGGGCTCCTGGTTGTCAACTCGTCATAGCCAGGGGCGTATGTGACTGGTGGCGGCGACCAGTAGACTGGGTC
>JAYMSW010003654.1:0-11921 GCA_036897725.1 Erodium texanum
TCGCAAACGAACCCCTCCATCAACTCAAGTTCCTCTTCTTCGTGAATGAATCCAGAGCCAGAGGCACCTTTATGTTCTTCTTCGTCTAAATATCAAAAGGACACTCTTGTCATTAAAAAAAAATTAACAGGCACGTGACCCCATGTGACTGAGATTTAACGTTTTTCGTAACGGAAATAAGTAAACTGTCACGAAAACAAAGTTACGGTACTTTTCAAACAATTGATTAAGTTAAGGTTAATTATGTATCAAAGACGTTAAGTTAGCGTTAGTGAACTTTATTTAACAGGGGCTGAATTAACCTCCCGCGATTCCATCCACCCCCTGACATTCAGGCTTCAATGCTATTTTTCCTCAGCTTTCCGGAACAAGTACCTATCAATTACTATCCGAAAATGAACTGATCAATCTACTCCCCAAGCTCGACGCCGAGGAGCTGCAACGCATCACCAAAGCCCTATCGTACGAAGCCAAGGGTGGCGTTATCTAGTGCAAGAGAGTCAAGCTCCAACAGATCCGTACGAGATAGCCATAATCGAGGCCATAATCAACCCTCATCTTCATCTTCATCTTCAGTAAAAACTGATGGTTCGTAGGATATTTTGATTGAATTGATAGAAACATGCTGAGTTCTAGAGGTTTAGCTTACATACAGAGCAAAAATTGATGAGAAATGGGCAGTTTTTGGCTATTTGAATTCAGGATTGATGATTAATCTGTTGAATTTTATGTTTTAGGAGAAAAAAGTAAATGATGATTTGGTGAATGAGTTGGGTCTGATTGGATTTGAAAAAAATATGAGTTTGACGAGGAGAGTGACAAGGAGGTGAAGGAGAAGGGGAAAGGGAAGGAGAAGGTGTAGCCAGGACACCAACGTGATGAGATTTTAGAGAGACAGGTCTTTGATTTTGTTGTTCGTGTGGGTTATTCAGGCGCCTTAGAATTTGATATTGATCTCTGTAACAACGATGAGAACTTTATCGAGTAAGTGATATTTAATGGAGGGGTATGCTTTATTGGATCCAAGCTGGGCTGCTCAAGAAAATACCTCTATTGCAATTGGTATGTATACATTACTTATGGCTACAACATTGCATTTACATTATGAATCTCTGAATTGAGCTTCTACCATGTTGTTGCAATGTGCTTCTTTTTTTCCAGGTAATATAGTAGTCCTGCTTCATTCTTGAACCTACTGCCGCAACGTCCACCATTGTCTGATCTACTCGCACCTCCAACACCCAATTCAACGACCTCTCTACTTCCTTAATGTCAAATTGGAAGTCCCCTGAACTCGATAAGTATGATTTGGGGTTTAATCTATAAGGGTATGTGGGCCTATTTTGCATAAATCTCCAACAATTTCTATCTAATGTAGGTACATTTAGTAAAATACCATTTATCTATATCATCTAGATAAATTTTGGAGAGCTCTACTTCATCCTTTGTTCCTGACTGTAATTTTAGGCACTTATCCTCATTGTTTCATAGTATGCTTTCTGAGCAAAATGTGTATGTCTTTGTCCATAAATTATTGAAACCATTCTACTGCGTATTCATAATTGCATAATTGGAGTTGAAGGTGATATTCTTTCACCCTTTTTGACTAAATGTTCATTAATTTTGGATGAAAATAATATTAAATTACACTTCTTAGACATGCGATGCATGGTTGCCAAGTCTATCACTACAAAGTTCTTAAATGGTTGATATAAATCAAAGGGTTAAGCTATCATCCATCCCTAACTGTTTTGCTTCACTAATTGTAATTTATAGACACCATGTGATTTGGTTGACATATATGCTGTACAATGTGGGAAATGCTTTAAGTGGAGGGTGATTCCAACTCAAGAAGAGTATGAAGATATCAATGGATTGATAAAATAATTTGCAGAACTTCTATTTGATTGATTATTTTATTTTTGTTGTTATTTTACTGATTTGGATATAGGCAAATAGGTGAGGAATGATAAAAAAGTACTCAGGAAGTAGTATGAAAGAGAAGCATGGGTTTTTAGTGCTTCAGATGGGTGGATTATATATATATTGGATGAATTTATTTTGCTTGCTTATGCTCTTTAGGTAATGATAGAGGAGACACATGATCATCAAGATTCAAGAGAAAGGAAATGGGTTTATATAGATGCTGAGACCAGAGGCGCCTACTGCTACAGATAAAACAACTAAAATGAGTGATGTGGACCGAGAAGAAGCTCCAATGGAAGAGATATTCACTGGTATTTTTTCAGTTACGATTATGAAGTTAATTTATTTAGTTCGTCTTTGTGGTAAGAATTCATGTTCAATTTGAAAAGCAGCATTTGCAAACTATTAATATATAAACTAGATTACTGCAATTGTGGAAATTAAAAATTAAGATAGGTGATCCCACAAGTTAATGCATCACATCAGATTAAGAAGACAAGACACCCTCAATTGGTGTGAATTCTGTTACCAATATAGAGAAGGATAAGTGTTGGTTGTTCAAGGAATCAGCACAGTGTCCAGGTTCATTATGAGAAGTAGTAGTTATCTTTAGGTAGTAGAAGTTGTTTAGGATTTGAGTAGTTCCTTTCTTAATTGTCTAGGTTCATTAGTCCAGGTTCATTACCAGAAGTAGTAGTTATCTTCGGGTAGTAGAAGTTGTTTAGGATTTGGGTAGTTCATTTCTTAGTGATGTATCTTGGACATACTATAAGTATGGAAGAGGAGAAATAAAATGGGAGGCTTGAAATTAAATCATTAGTTACTCATTGAGGTCGGTGTTCTCTCTGACGAACCCAATTCGAGATCAGTGTTCTCTCCATCGAACCCAGCAACAATAGGTCGTTACAAGAAGGTGAACTCACCTTCCCGTAACCCTAATACCAGCTCCTCAAGTTATACTGGTGCTACCACCCGTTCCCGATCCCGGGCAGGTAACAAATTCTTATTGACAACTCTTTAATTTATGTCACACAGATTTTAGGTATTTTGCTCTTCAATTACATGTTCTCTATCATAAGCAATATTGTTAATTCATTGTTTTCTTACTTCTAGATAAATATATACTGCAACATGTAGTTTGATAAATTATTTTGACTGCCAACTACTTCGTGTTTTTGTAACTATTTTTCTTTTTTGTTATTTAAGAAGTTAGGATTGTTCTATTATAGTATAGATTCCCAACACAATTCGGTTTGTTTGTTGCATATGTTTATTTTTTTAGATGGGAAAATCATAAGCATGTTTCATCCATACTATCTTCTTAATTCATAACTATTAAATTATTTATTAATTATTATTCGTATAGGCTGCACAGCTTGGTGTCGGTAGATGCATATAGCATGTCCATGAATTGGGTAATTCAAGTCACAACTTTCTTTACATTCATGTGCAATATTATTTGTATTAGCTTTTATGTGATTTCATATTTGGCCCGTGGTTTTCGTTTGTCGTGAAATCTTTATTATTTGGACACATGACTTTTGTTATCTTTGTTCGTTGGCTTTTGTTAATTAAAAATGCTTATTTAACAACATTACTTACATCAACAATACATCCATACCCATTTTACAGTTACAGTACAAATGATTACACAGATGATGAAGATGTCAGCTGGAAAGTTCGAAGAGTAACAACTAAATGCTTAGCGGCATTAATTTTTCTCGACCTGAGATGCTCTCGAAGTTGTATGAGGAGGTCACTTTTCATAGTCTATGTATATGTTTGTCTCGTGTTGTAGAATCCTCTATTCTCACCATTGTTTGTTTTTCCTTAGTGGTTGTTTGACAAATGAATTTGCAGTTAGGAATGGTCAGCCTGATTTTGGTTTGAACTTCACATTCACGTAGTTAAATGGCCAAGACCACAAATGGATGGGGACTTCCTCAAACTTGGGAAAAAAATCAATGCAATGAGATTTGTGGTCCAGGTACCAAATCTAGATCCTAGATATAAGGTTGTTGTCCTTGCTTGAAGACAAGCAAGTCTTTGCTATGTGTTATGATCAATTTGTTTTCAGATATACATGCCAAAACATTTTTATCTATGCAGGATCATTACTTTGCTAATCTGTAGCATGGATGGTATATACATATATTTTGTATTTCACCCTTATATTTTCTTCCGTCAAAAACATAAGAAACATAAAGCTTAGTTAAAGCTAATAGTTTCTTGAGTTCCAAATTTGTGATAATTTATTTTATGATTGTGGTTTATACTCTGTCTTGGATCATGGTGGGTAGATGTAGGCAATAACGCTGACTATTTTGTGTATTTGCATCAGAATGAACAGCTTCATGACAATGCTATGTATTTGATGCAATCTGAATACTCACCTGTTTGTTCTTTCCATTATTTAAGTGTTTTGTACTTATAGATTAAGATCATCCACGTGAACTACTAAGTTTTTGATTCAACATATATTTAGATCTGGTGGTTTAGTTTCATATTCATCTCTCAACCAGCAACAACGGCACCACAGTTCATCAACAAATGGCAGTGGAGCCTCTTTTCTACATTCAGATGGCCAAAATTTCCCCATTTACATGGTTCTGATGTGCTGCCATTCTCCAATAAAGCAATCACTCATAGGTGAGTAATGGGCCAATATATGGTTTTGAATCCAACATCATAAGTTTCGTATATTTATTTCCAAGTTTGTTTCTGTATCTTATTCTCAGTCTAGGAGCAGTGGATCATTAACCTTTGGGCTAAAATCAGTCAACTTATCAAATACAGCATCTGGTGTGGGGTCCTATGACCAACTCACTCAATAGTATCAACATCTTCTATCCAGTCCCAGCATCGCTTACAACAGATATGACCGCTTACAGCCCAAGGCCGATCAAGTTGGCGTGTTTGGTTTTTTGAATGTCATAAGAGTCAGGAATCCTGATTTGAGCACTCTTGCATTAGGAAACGATCTGAAAACACTTGGTCTTAATCTAAATTCATCATATGGCCATAAATATTTTTAATTATATGAAATTTTTGTTTATGCTTTGATGCTTGCAAATTAGTTTAACTTTGTTTGATTTTAGTTTTAGTTAGACAAAATTGTCATCATCATTTTCATTGATTGATTGACTATTGGTGTGTTGCGAAATTATGTAGACTTATGATATGTTCTTATTGTTATTCATGTGAGTGGAAGGTTTTGGTGATTTTTTATTATCACATATTGACATGAACTGGGCAAAATTTGAATTTGTAGTTATTAATTTGGTAATCTTCCAGCTGCTTTATGGGTTATGCAACCTAATTCAACCCGCACATGTTTCAAATGACTGAACATTAGAACTATTGCTACATACTTGAAAATATGAGACTGGGTGCCTCCCTCCATAGCCACGAATGATATGTGAATAATCTAATAGGGTTCATGGAATTTGGATAAACGTGGTATTAATTTTTTTGGGGTGTTTATTCCTTGATTTTTTTAAGTTTAAGTAATCTCTTTATGGTTAGAAATTTTTCAGGCACATGAACTGCTGGAGTAGAATAATATTGAAAAGCAGAGTTAGTTCGTTGTGGGCGGTGTTCTTATAAATACTAAATTCAAACTCGGACTTGGGGGAAAATCCAAATCTGAAAACTTAGTCGACATCAGAATTTAAGCAAAAATTTAAAAAATATGACAATTCAAAATTAAGCAAAAACCTTAATCGTTTCTTTCTGGGGTTGTACTTTATGTGCATCATCTTCGCGAACATCTTCGTCAAATGGACCCTTCTTCCAAATGACCAATCTCATTTCTTCATTTTATTTGCATCCTATTGAGTATGCCCCGCAGAGCATTCCTTTCCCATATCATTAGACTAAGAGTATCACCGATGCAAATAAACCCTCTAGGTAATTTAGGAGTTAAAAAAAGTATTTCACAATAAAGAAAGTGGAAAAACTGAGCTAATAGAGATTGTCAAATAGTAGAAATAGCTCAAGATGGGTTATTTTTGTGGTTGTATAGGTTTTATGTTATTTTTTCAACCCCCAATTATATTTTTAGGTTATTCCAAATTCATAAATAGTAAATAAATAGTAAAACATTTATGTAATAAACAAACAAGTATACACTAATTGAAAAATACGCAAAATAAAAATCTAAAACACATATACTAAAATAAAGTTATTGAAATACATAAATTCAAACATCCGCTGGGTTGAAGGACTATATAATTCCAAGCATTGTTCGCAAGAGTTGTTTATGGTGAGCTAAATCTTCCGGGATATCAATGTGTAATGGTCTTTCACTTCATAATACATGTCCTACATTTTCTAAGCACGTTTCAATTGTTTAAGTCAATATTTCTCGGCTTAGAACAAGTTTTTCTTAAAGCAATCACGTGATTTGATAGCATTTGAGAAATGTCATGGGAAAACTCATCTTGTTCTCGTGACGTACAAGTCTTGTCCTTTCCTCCACTCCTTTCCTTAGCCGCTTTTGACCTTCTGGGCAAACTTCAACAAGGTGCTCGGACGATGTGTAGGACCTAGGCTCATCTAATTTTGTTCACTTTCTTTGATCGGAGGCTTCAGAATATCGATTGGCCTCGAGAGGGTACTGGTTGTTCCCTTTTGGTTGATCCTTCACGTGCCTTTACCAATGCTTCCATACAAAGTCATGGTCTTGTTCTGTTTGTACATTTCCTCGTCTTGAGCCATGATTTGTCCATCAGATCTTCTGTTTTGGTGGAGGTGCTCACACTTTACCCAACTACCATGAAGCACTTGCACCTTCCCACTGGGGAGCCTCCAATGATCCTTAAAATTCTCCATTGTTCGCATGCGGTCGATAGGGTATTTTTGTTGGAAAAATGGCTTTAAGCCTTTTGTGTTGTTGCCTCTCTCTTGTCCCACATCATTTAAACTTGAGAGCCATCATGTGTTTATAATGTTTTGTTCCTCTTTTTAGTTCAAAACCCTTGTGGGCTATGTGTGAGTGGGCTATTTGGAGAAGCCCACATGTGTGCCGCCGCTGTCTGTCTGGTCCAGGCTCGGGGCACGGGGCTCGGTGGAGCCCTTATGGGGCGGGCTGGCAAGCCTTTTTGAGGCCCACTTGTTTTTAAATTCAAATTTGAATTTCAAACTGTTTGAACAAGTATGGTCAAACGACTGAGTCACTAGTCGTAGTCGTGCGCGCGGATTGTGGAGGATGCTTTCCAGAGATAGTTACTTTCTCGAAATTGCAACACAACACACCTGATCCTGTTTGTACCTTCCACGTCCGGCAGAGCGAGTGGGTGCACTGTCGGATTCGTGTTGTGTCAACCTTAGGGAGCAACCGTTGTTGATAACCACGGTCACGCCGGACTAATTGCTTTCAAGTCAGTGGGTCGAGACTGTCACACCACAGCTTATGCGTTCTGTATTAATTCATCAAACCGATTGATCATTTTCAAAAATTCAATTTTTTCGTTTTCCAACATCTTTATTTCTACATAGTATGCATCATGAATTATATGGTTTAATCCATTATAATATAAACTTGAAAGGTCACGTCATATCCAAACAGCATATTGTAAGGTTTGACCAACCTCTAAGAGAGACCAAGAGGAAAATAAATTAAAGTTCAAACGTATCTCGTTAACCCCTAATCTAATTTATAAACTAATCCTAAAATGTAACTAAAAACATTTAATGCTCCAAGTACTTCTATCTATTAAGTAAGCTTAACCGTGATTACTGCAAATTTGCAATGCCTAGCTTGTTATTATAAATACCAAGTGGGTGGGTGAGATTGCATATATTGATGCAGTTGTTATGTTTTGGGTTTTCCTACGTGTTGTTAGTAGTGATGTTTAGAATTTTTAGTTGTTTGTTACAGTAAGTGGTTTGAGAGATTTGCTTCATCGTATGTTGATAGTATATATTGTTATGTCCAATATTGGACCGTAATATTTTATAAATTTATAAAGATTAATTAATCGAGTTGTATTACCATAGGTTGTAGAATATTAAGTTGTTCTTCTTATCACCAAACATGACATCAAAAAATCAACTTGGTGATATAGGAACATAAGAACTTTCAAGATGCACTATCGGTTATTACATGAGATTTTACTCTAGGGATTTACGTTGAGACTATTTGATTCAGTTAAGATAATGTTTTTGATGCTATCAATCTCGGTTTGGACAGTTAATGTTTAACAAGAGACAATAGCAAATTTGAACTCACTTGTGACAATGATATTCATAAACTTGAAGTCATAATTAAAGATCTTGGTCATCACAATAGAATGGATGTCAATAGCCTATTAGATTATCCAGTTGAAAAAGATATATGTTTAAAGGTGCATATTAAATTGTAGCTACTACCTTTGACCGGAAAAAATTATTATTTTATAGTATTTATTAACTTATTGAGTATTAATTTATAAAGGTTTTCCTGTATATAATATCGTTAGTGTGTGTAACATCTCCAACAACAAAAAAAGTTTTGTCTTGACATTTAATATATTCATGTTTATCTCTTATTACACTTTAGAATGAACTCATGATTCATCACTTCCATCCCATTTTTACAGCAAAAAAAAAAAGCATTAGATTAGAATAAAGTGAAATTTTAATGTTTACATCATCTTAACTTGACGTAAAATATTGTGTTTAACCCATCTCTCCCAAATTCATGTGATCTAGTGATATGGTTCATATTTTTAATTTCTACGAAGTACATATATCATATGCCATTAGACATTTCGATTCAAGTATTATATAAATAATCTGATGCATGCATATGAGTAAAAATTATAACGTATATATTGTGTCGATGCAATACAAACTATTAATTTATACTATTCACCTAATTAAGTAATATTAATATGTGATTCATGTGCATAATATGTAAATCAACCAACCGAAAATAAAGCAGGTAAGGAAATAAAGAGTTATTAGAGCTTTCCTTATCTTACCACTTGACTTCGACATATTAAATATATAACTTTTGACTTGCTTTGTTTTGCAATTTCATTTTCTTTGTATACTTAACAATGAAAAATGATGACTATTGACGTTCCAGTTTCATATTTTAAAAAATGTATCATATAATCAAATAAACACAAAATAGTGTAGGTTTTGGTGTATAATATAGTCATTATAGTTATATCATATATTGCATCTGAGAAATACGATTTGTACATTTCGCTAATATAATTCAATTGATTGTCGTCAATCATCGTGATCGATTTATTTTGGAGAAGACAAATTTTGAATTTGTTGGTTGGACTCGTGTACATTTTTATACAGAAGTAAATGATTTTGGAAGTTCTTAAAAGTTGTGTCCTCAACATTTTCATAAATGCCGCCCATTTTTTTTGAAATGAAATTTTCTTGGCTGCCCGTGACTAGACCTGACCGTGCCTTGACGGATCTGGTTAGCATCATCACAGCCGGTCCGCGTCGCTCTCATGCCGGACAATGATTAGTCGGAGCTGGAAGACGGGGGACGAGGAGCAAGCTCAGAGACTCCTCCTCTAGCTATGGTGAAATGTCACCCATTTTTTGATAGTTATAATTTATTTTGGCTAGTTAATCTGTGTATTTTATAATCTAAATTTATTTTTCGTATAATAACAATTAGGGTTGTAAATGAAGAATCGGGGTCCAAATTATCAAGTTGCAACTCAGATTTGAAACGAAATTGTAGCTTTGGTTGGTGTTGTCTAGATTCGTCTTGAACCGTTAAATTAGCCATTGAGCAGTCCGGTCGTCACACTTCCCGAGGAGTACACGAGTGTGTTGGTGGAACAGTGTCTGTCTTTTGGTGTATTTTGTGTTTAGTTTATTAAGTGACAGCGTAGTGTTAGCGTCGACTGGGTTTTATGTCAGCGTTGTCTGGTTGTAGATGCCAGCTTAGGTTGGTTTATGTTGTCAGGTATATCCTGACGTTGGTGAGCAGTTAGCGCCTTAAATCCTTACGTTTACGTTGAGTCGTATGCAATACGAGAACGATGCTTGATGAGGGTTGCGGGAACTTAGTTCCCAAACTAGGTCATGTAAGGGCCCTTGCCCGGTCCGATCAAAAATTCGTCATGTATATCTTTGGAGACATATAATATTGGTGGTGAGCTTTATAAAAAATCATATATTATAAGTTAAAATATCATGTATAATGAATGGTTGTATATTTAATAATTTATAAACAAAAATGAAGATACTTTATGTACCCATCAGAGTTAGCCTATTGGTTAGGAGAGCTTTCTCTTAACCATCCTAGTTCAAATACTGGTGAGGCCAATAATTGTTATGATTTGAGTGTTTGTGTTATTTGTAGTTGTTTGTCTTGAGTTACCTCATGTGTGTGCGTCCTGGTGCGCTGTCTGGTTCGATCTAGTTGTTAAGCGATATGCAAGTTATGCTCATTCAGTGCTGACTATAGGAATTGTTATTCCCGCAAAGGTTGGAGTCTATAATGTTACTGCGAGTCTATAATATTACTATCTTGCCTTGTACGATCAATAGTTCAATATATGTATCTTCATGGTTGATATATAATATAGGGGAAAATTCATAAACATGCAGTGAACTATAACCATTTCCACATAAATTCGTCTGACTATCGACCCATTCACATGACTACGGTGAACATTTTTAAGGTTCATCTGTTATAACTCTCTTAATTTTGTTGCGAAATGTCCAAACTACCTTTATACAATAAAAATGATAATTGATAAATAAAAATTAGTTGAAAATTCATAAAAAATACAACAAAAAAAATAGTTATATAATTTTAAAAGTTGAAGAGCATTTTTTAAAATAACAATCCCAATTTGTTTACTGAAAATTATATTTTTTTTAAATAATTTTTAACGTTAAAATTAGTTTATTAAAAATTAAAAATTAAAAGAACAATTTATGACATCATCTTATCTTCTCAACACGCGCACACAGATGTGCATCTTCACTGGTGAGTATTTTCCAGCACTTCCGCTCATCTTAACGAACAATTTCTGGAGTATTGATTCGTCGAGAAACTCGAGCAAGACTTTCGGAGCACTGTGGAGATCAATAGCTCGGGCACAGTATAGATTTGCAGATATGGAGCTTGAATGGGTAGATTTGCAGATTCGCCGAATCCCAACATGGATGAAATTTAACAGATTTGAGACCAAAAGCGATGGATGAAGCTCGCCGAAGTTCGAGCTCTCCCGAAGATAGTAGGATGGAGGCCCATTCTGCGTAGCTCTCCGCGTACCCCTTCGATCGATCAAAGACCAAAACGAGTCTAGATCTGAATTATACCTCGAGGAACCATGAACCCAAATTCAAGCTGAAGCCCAGGTTTGTAAGTCGAGGAAGACGAAGCCACTGGAGAAGACTCAGCCCTCGTTGGAGGAGGCGAACCTCGTCGGAGAATACTAAGTCGTCGTGAAGCAGACTGTTCTGCGTCCTCTCTTTTTTTTCTTTATTATTCAATATTATGTAGATTCAGTTGACTGGAGTTAACCAAGGATAAAATTAGAATTTTGATTAAAAAAATACCAGGTCATGTGCCTTGCACACGACTAAAATTTTAAAAAAAAAATCTGTTAAAATTAACATCGTTAGGGATTTTTGAACCTTAGAAAAAGTTCACCGTAATCATATGAACGGGTCGATAATCATACGAACTTTTGTATAAATGGATCATAGTTCACGTATGTTTACGAATATTTCCCTATAGCATAAGTGACAAAATTTTCAAAAAAAAAAAAAGAAGTTGAAACTTATATTTTTTTCTTCTTCTAAATATAATAAGTGTAATTAACTAATATTAAATGAGTCTATTTGTATGCCTTGGAAAGTCCGAGTCAAGTCGATTTGTTTATTGAACAAAAGTTATTTTGAACTCAGATTTGATTAGAGTTTGCTTAGAGCATCTGCAATGGCGTTCCGTTTCGGATCGAAATCAGAAGCGGCGCCGGCGCTGAACCACTGTGGAGGAAGCTCCGGTTGGCTGCATC
>JAYMSW010003655.1:0-11921 GCA_036897725.1 Erodium texanum
CCGACCCGCCCCGGCTCCCCTTTCTGGTTTTACTACATGCGAACAGGCTTCTGTGGATATGGTAGCAGGTGCCGCTATAACCACCCTCGCGATCGTGCTGCGGTAAACCCTGAATCATACTAGTTGAACCTGAATCAGCTAGTGCCTTCATTTCTGCCTTGCTTCATTATTTGTGTTATTTACATTTGGGTATTTTGATTTAGGTTGTGGATTTCAGTGTTTTAGTAGAATGTGAGGTCTGAACTGTTGCAAATTTGGTTCTGTTGGGGACTATTTGAGTGTTTAAGAGCCGAGATAGGAAATGAGTGACTATGTTAGTCATTAGTATTTACAGAGTGATATCCATGGTTTTAGTTCTGATTTCTATTGGTTGTAATGAAATTCGTTTGTAGCCGATATGGGATATGTAAGGATTGGAATTGTTAAAATGACTTGGTTTTGCTACCATTCAGGTTGCAGCAGCTGTCAGAGTTACAGGTGAGTATCCAGAGCGGCCGGGGGAACCTGTGTGTCAGGTATTAGATAGCTGTAGGATATTTTGTAAAGAAATTTGATGATATGGGGCCTTCCAATTTTAACCAGATGTTTATTTGTTCAATATGCAGTATTATCTGCGAACTGGAACTTGTAAGTTTGGTGCTTCTTGCAAATTCCACCATCCAAGACATGGTGGTGGACCGATGAGCCAAGTGCCATTAAATATTCATGGATATCCATTACGACCGGTTTGATTTCATTTTCTTTTCATCTTTTTCTGCTTCTATTAAAACTCTTAATCTTAGCAAAATTTTAATATAGTTGGCTTGCTTGTGTGGGATTTAACAGGGTGAGAAAGAGTGCTCCTATTATTTGAAAACGGGGCAGTGCAAATTTGGTAATACTTGTAAATATCATCATCCTCAGTCTGCTGTCTTGTCAAGGCCACCAGCGTCTGCACCTCAGTTTTATCCACCAGTGCAGTCTCCTTCAGTTCCAATAGCTGAACAATATGGGGGTGCATCCACCAACGTGAGGGTTGCAAGGCCTCCAGTTTTACATGGCTCGTATGTTCAAGGGGCTTATGGCCCCATGCTTCTACCCCCAGGAGTGGTTCCAATTCCTGGCTGGAGTCCTTACTCGGTATGTAAGAAGTGTATTTTCTTTTGGATATGAACAGATGTAGACAGGCTCTAACTATGTTCTTTTGTATCTTGGTACAGGTACCTGTAAGTCCTGTACTCTCTCCTGGTGCTCAACCTGTTGGAGGAACTTCCTTGTATGGAGTAACTCAACTATCTTCTTCAATGCCTGCCCTTGGGGGAACTTATACCTCTTTGCCTGCTTCTATTGGACCTTCAAACAGCAGCCAGAAGGAACAAGTCTTTCCAGAAAGACCTGGAGAACCTGAATGTCAGTATTACCTGAAAACTGGGGACTGTAAATTTGGTTCATCTTGTCGGTATCATCATCCTCGGGAGTGGGTTATGCCAGGAACAAATTGTGTCCTTAGCCCACTTGGACTTCCATTGCGTCCGGTATGCAAATTTTCCTTGCTCATTCCATACTCTAGACTCTTCAGCTGAATTTTCGCTTGGTTCTTTACTTCTTAAGGTTTTGGAGCTTGGCAAAATTGAGAGAAAGGAAAATATTAGCTAAGAACTTAGTTTCTTCATAATAATTTTGACCTTCTATTTAAAAATTCCCTGGAACTTACTAACTTATTTGCTTATGTTTGCATTTACCTCAAATTATACATTCTTGAGGTGAAATATAAAAGTGCACACATTCAATTGTGAGAACCTTTTTAGATATATGAATGCCAACAGAAAAAAGGAAGTCTTCCTATTTCTGTTAAACTATTTTTTTTTATGATCAAGAAACCTTCACGTGCTATTAATTAAATTTACTCAGTTATAATATAGAGTGAATAGTTGAGTTCATTTGTAAAATTTCACCATAAATATGCATGTAGCAGGTTTAATCAAGGTGCTTCTGAAGTTTATAACTCTAGGTTGGAGGTACAAGGAAAGTGTTAAAAATAGTACAGTATATGCGTAGTGACAATATAGTATCTGGGAACAGTAGTATGATGGGAGTAACATGTTGACATCATAATAAGTTCTTATATTGGATATCAGTTGGTTCAGTAAGTATTCTCTTGGCACTGAACCAAATATATGGAGTGGACCCCCTTCTACATCAGAGTAGGGAAGAGTGGAGTATTCTTTTTATTCGCTATAAAGGAAGAAAGAAAATCATGTCGACTAAGGCTGGGTAATGTGGTTCTGATATTACTAGAGTTGAGTGTCAGTGAAGGTGGCTGTATTGCATAGTGTTGCAATGCAACTGGATATGGTGATAAATAGTAAGAAAGTATCATAAATTATTTTCTGCATGCTTCCTGTACATGCTATTTTTCTTGTAGTAATTGTTGTTGATTACCTAAAACAGGGTATGCAACCTTGTACGTACTACATGCAAAATGGGCACTGCAAGTTTGGTTCAACATGCAAATTTGATCATCCAATGGGAACAATGAGATACAGTCCATCAGCATCTTCTCTCATTGTCGTGCCAGTGGCTCCCTATCCTGTCGGGTCTTTGCTGGCTACTTTGGCCCCTTCGTCCTCTTCCTCAGATTTGCGGCCCGAGCTGATGCCGGACCCAAAAACAGATTCTTACTCAAGTAGATTACCTTCTTCAGGGAACACCTCTAGCAGTTCAGTTGGGTTACTTTTCTCTCAGACTGGTTCAGTTTCACTCTCTGATGTGCAAATCTCAGGCCATATATCTCCACCTTTAGGCAGCAGCAGCAGAAGCACGAGACCAGGAGGGGAGGTTCATGTTCATCGATCAATCTAATGTAGAGAAACCCAAAAGCCATTCTTCATCATCCCACTGGACCCGATATGTTTTTGTGTTGATAGATCATCCTGGTCAGTAAATTTATTGTATCCAATTGTTCAAAGTTCCATTTCTTGGTGTCAATGTGGAGCCAACCAATCCACAAGCATAAGATTTGATCCTATTCTCTGTTGTATATGTTGCTAGTATTTATATATATCTTGAATAAGGTTCAGTATGGCATGAACTTGTCCCAAATACACAAGAAAGCAAGGAAACAGATAGCCAGGTCAGCTTTTTAGTTTTATGTTCTTCCATTTGCGGTCAGGGTGGAGTAAGTTGGGCTCTGACTCCACAATAATTTTTATGTAAAACAATTATTATGTTATATAGTTAATTATTGCATTCTAGTTTTGTTTTTCAATTACTCTGTAGCATTTGAATACTATTGGTGATGATTTAGTACTGTAATAAATTGAATTCTCACCTATCATAGCCATTTAATTGCTCTCATTAAGGAAATAGAGAACACTATATCAAACATGGAATCACATTCTCCCCCGCACCGCACACATTAGCATGATTAAAGGTCTGAATAGTTTGATGCTGCGTGTGTGTGTGGTTTGTGATTGAATGATTCGGATCATGATATCCAACTTTGTTTCCACTTTAAGCTTTAATCTAAACATGATTAATACTTAAATTAGTACATAACCTAACCTCTTTTCTTTTAGTAGCTTTCAATAGCTAGGTCTTTCTTTTCTTTGTTATTGGCCCTTTTTTCGGGTTTGTAATGACCTTTTGTCTTGCTGTCCTCCGGTCTCCTCTCTTGGGAGTCCGATGTGGTTAAATAAAATTGTGTTTTTTGGCTTATAAAAAAAAATGGCTGTGTTCATGACACCCCAAAAGCACTGTAACAGTCAAGACATTTCTCAAATCGAAGTTGATATCCATAGCAGAGCTACTTCCGGACCATGCAGAGCAGTGGACATCTTCCTCAAAGTAAGCTTTCTTGCAACCTGTTTTCTTCAGTGCAATAATGTCTTACGTTGTTCCTTAGTACATTACTATGTCTCTTTAGTCATATACTGATATAATCTTGTTCAATGCTGAGCAGGTTCATCCAAATATAAAGGATCTGCAAGAAGTTGCAAGAATGAGAACGAGGCTCATGGACTTGGAGAAGGATCATGTGTCAATGAAACATGGGCTGGTAGTGAGATCTCATCCTCTAGTGTTTTAGAATTCTTAATCTACTCAAAGCACCATCTTGGAAGCATATGTTTTTTTCTTCTTCTTCTTTTATGTTCTTCATTTTCTCAGCAACCAAACAGAAAGAGAAGACAGTGAGAGCTGAAAATGTTGGTTTGACTCGTACATGATTATGTTTGGTGTAAATCAATATGCCAACTCATATGACTGACACATTATTTTCTTTACAATGATGACTTGATTCAATCATAATTAGCCATAAATTCATAGGGATGGTGAAATAGAGTCCACAAAACATGGCAGATTCTGCTCCATCTTGAAAGATTGTTGATGTGTGATGAAGATTGACTATACACTAGTCAGCATAGACTACGAATTTTCTTAGCTCTTTTTTCACATTCCATGAATTATATGTTCATTATGGTCTGGACTATCAAAAAGAAGAAGAATGTAACACCTCAAAAATGACTTGCTCCACTCGAATATATAATCGAAGATATGGAGATCTCTTTGCGGGGTTGCAACTGGGGACTGATCTTTAACGAGTTTTTTGGTACTAATCGGAGCTCTGAGATCATGCATATGCACGTCCTCTGTTGTTTAACTAAAAATTTAAGCTGATATTTGAGACTCAAAACATTTGACATATAAAACTCAAACAGAACTTGTAAAAACTTGCACTGATATATGGACAAGTTGCATGTCAGAGTATGAGATGAAATGAAGATGGCTGGCCTCACAGAAACCAAGAGCCACAGGCTTGAAATTAGCATTGGCGTTGTCACTTGCATCGACACTGACTCGCAAAGGACTTGTGATCGTCCCATTGGTAAAAGAAAAGTGAAGAAACAGAATAAAAAGTGAAGATAAAAAAACAGAAGAATGTGATCCCATTCTTGATCACATCAGATAAAGTGGAAAGCTATGGAATTTTTCTGAAATTGCAGTGACTTTTAGGAATGTGCATGCCAAAGACCACATAAAAGATGATGTTCTTTCCTTCTTTTTTTCTTTCTTTCGTTCCTTTATCTAGTTTACTGACAGAATTCAGACATTTGTGGCTGATTGCACCGCTTTCAGTGTAATCTTTTATGATTTTCCCACAAATCAGCACTCTAAATAGCTCTGTCATTACCGTTTATGTTGTAGCGATTTGTGTTAATGTGATAGTATATCAGTACAATGTTTTAGCATATGGACTATATTTCTGTCATAGATTGCTTAAGATTCATAAATTGAAGTATTGAATATAAAGCTAACTTTATTACGTGGCGGTGGAAGATATTACAAGCTAAAAACTAATCTGAGCTGTACCAAGTTATTGACATTTGAGAGACACAGAAAAGCTACAATATAGAGGCTGCTTGATGCAGAGCTGGGTGACAAGGGCCAAGTTTATTGTTGTTCACATGATATTGGAGAAGAAGTGGAGTTAGGACACAGCTTGGTATGGCTTGAGAAGCTGGATCAAAGAGCCCTTGAGGTGAAGGGACATGACCTCATTGGTGGATCCAACAAGCTTCCCTGCGATGAAGACGGCGGGGACAGGCACATTACAGCCAAGCCTCATGAGGGCCTTCTCCATTTCCCGGCCTTCGGGGTCCTGGTCGATCTCGTGGACAACAGGGTTGACCCCAAGTTCTTGGAACAGAATGCTGACTGCATAGCACATGCAGCATGAGCTCTTGCTGAATATCACCACCCCTTTCTCTGACACCAATCTTGTCACTTTGTCCATGATATCCGATCAAACTCAAACTCACCCACAAGCAAAATGGTTATGAAGCCTTTGGCTTCTTGGATCTTGATTTTACCAAAACCTACAAGACCATGGATCCAATCCAAAGACTGGAAAAAGTGGGAGGGTTTGGTGTGTAGAACAAGTTTAGAGCATAAGGTTTGAGGTCTCTTGCTTGGCTATTTATAGGGCAGGTTGAGGTTCAACATTCCTTTTGAACATAAACATTCAAAAGAGGATGTGCTTTTTTTAGATTCCAAAACCTAAAAATAAGCCACTTTTTCAAGATCGAGACTCTAACTGTTTCTATTTGCACCTCACAACTTGGAAGATGCATATGTATGAAATCTCTCTACCATAATTGATATGTATAACAATTTTGCATAAAAGCAACCATAGTCGTTCAGACAACTTATGACTTCGTCACAAAGAAAAAAAAAACACTATTTGGTTTTCAAATCTTCGAATTATCCATCTAGTTCGTTACCAAATTGTCACCCAGCTCTACAGTTCACTGACTACATCAGTTCTAGGATTGTCTGCGAACAATGTCATGAGGAATGTCTAAAAATTCAAAAAAATTAAATTTGGACAAAAATATATAAAAAAAGCACACGGTTTTATTCGATTGTCTGAAATTTAAAAAATAATTGAAATTACATAAAATTTAAAACTTACACACTAAATCGAATTCGGTCACATGCCGAACTTCAGGAAATAGTTTGCCCACAACTTGTAGACAATGTAATTGTGTCAGCGTCTTTTTTTCCTCAGTCATGTGCAAAGTGTCCTTCGTCGCGACTTCACTTATCTGCACAGCATGTTTTCTTTACACTTCATCATGGCCTCGTTGTGCTTCAACCTTGTCGTCTCCAACTTCAATTTGTAAGTATCGACCAAAGCTTGGGAATTGGCAGCTGAAGCGGGGGGACCAACACTTCCTTTCCTTTTGATCGCTTAGATAGCTAATGGTGGATGCGGATGATGGACACGCCTAAGTCGGACTCCCAATGTCGGGGGTGGTCCCAAAGTCGAGGATAATACCATAGTGAGAGGTAGTCCTGATGTTAGGGGTGCTACCGGAGGCAGTGGAGTGGAAGGATGGGATGGACGGTGAATAAAACTCGGATTCACCCATCCTCATTGCTTGGGTGGTGTCTCGAGGTTCATGCTTGTCCAAGCAGCGAACTTCGGGCGGTCTTTGAAAAGCCGCCATCATGCCTTCTTTCTGAAGTTTCTTCCCGCCTACTTAAAGTAGTCATAGTCGACTCTTGTAATGACTTGCTCATCAGACTCACCACTTTGTTGTTCCCATTCAACCTTCTCGTAAGCATTTTTGAATTGGTTGATCTTTGTAGACCACTTTAGAAATTGGTCTTTCATCATCTCCATGCTACGTCTTGGAGCTCTACTTATATCGGGATTGGTAGAAACGAATTTGGTGTACACGACACATCAATGCCTCGAACTTCATTGGATACTAATTGTTGGGACAGCGTAATTGTTGAACCACAAGCTTGCAAGCTGACGCTCTTTATCCTAGATCCAAAGGACCTTTTTTGGACCACTCGTCGAAGCGGATGTGTGTGATGAATCTTGACCCATGTCGGATATGCGTGAAGGATTGTGCCTTGGCGTCGAGTGGACACCCCGCGTATGAGGATCAAAACGACGTGTAGGTGGAGGCGGGGGTCGTCCGTGGTAGGTCCCACTACACGATGAACTCATCATCATTTTGGACGGACTCTCTCATCTTCCAAACAAGAGATGACGGCGACGTCCTTACTCAAAATTGAAAGCACTGAATTGAGAGTAGTAAGACACATTTGACTTATTTGCTTGGTCGAATTGTGTAGGGGTGAGCATGATTTTGAGAACTGAGGGCTAGAGAAACGGGGATGGTGAAATCAAACAAAAAATTGTTCCACTCGCTGTCCATGTTTAGCCTCGGTTGGAGAGAAACTGTTTGGGGGAGAAGAAATTGTATGTAAAAGAAATTGTTTAAGGAGAAACAGAGAAGAATCGATGGAGAGGAATTGTAGAGGAACCAGTGAAGGAGAAAGGGTTTTGAGGATTTTAAATGATAGGAGAAAGAGTCGTTGGTACGCAACTATTATATTCGAACAACAAAAAAACCCTAGCACGTGTCACCCTTTGCTTGCATCTCGCAATACTACACGACGATTCCACCGCGGAGATGCATCTCGCCGCCAAGGTCGTCAGCGTCAAATCGTCTAGCACACACCACGAATTCCTCAAGTGATGTGGATGAAGATCTGATGGTCTCGTTTCTACCTTGCCTGTTGTGCACGTGTACGAGTTATGGGCATACACATGTACAAGTTATGTCCACTTGTTTTTGGAGAAAGAGAAGAAAGAAAGAGTTGCAAGATTCTGTAAAGGATGATCAATTATATGAGATTCTCAACAACACCTTTTATTTAAATCCTTGTGGTGAAAGATTAGGAATGAGATGGGCTCTAGGTGCTGCGATTCTCTATAATCAACTTGCATGATTCTTCCTCTTCCGTGGGTACGACGCACTGGTTAAGCCACACACATGTATGAGTTATCATATACATTTATAACAAATACATATATTGATTTTCCTCTATCATACATGTTCATCAACAAAAATTTGTGACTGTAAATTTTGTGTGTTCATATGTTTGTGATTGATACACAAAGAAATCCCATGATGATCATGTTTACTAAGTGTTTTCTATTAGTAGCTGATGAAAAATATCAGGATAAACAAATCTGCTTCAGACAAAGCTTAATTACAGACCCTTTCGTTTTTCACAGTACAATGCAAGAGAATCAAAGTTTCATTATATTGCTCCAACTTCATGGGCAAGAACTTGAAACATTTGGTATTAGCTACAAGGTGGTTCCACTTACTAATATGCCATTGCACTATCAAAAGTTTATTCTATTTCACTATGAGTTTTCATGTACCAATTTTCTCGACCAGAGAATTCCATCGAATGTTGTCTGATCTAAAGCTTGCTCCCCTAATAACTTGATTACAAAAGATTAAGGTACTCTAAAACTTCTACACATAAAAATTAAATCAATTTTGCATAAAGTTCAAAAACACTTCAATAAAGGCTCTTGACCATTTTCATACAACACATATGCTTGTTTTTCTTCTTCTTATACAATGCAGTAAAGGACAGTCAAGAAAAAGGCAAATCCCACGAATACAACATTGGTTGTAACATAGTACTAGATTTTTTCATTACATATGACAAGAACATCAACCTTAGTTAGGTTACTAGAACCAGATGGCCTTAGCATCAATGAGCATTTGTCTGAGAGAACCATCAACGTGGTGAGATATGACGTCTTTGGCGGAGCCAACATATTTCCCTCCTATGAACACGGCCGGGACAGCAGGGTTGCACCCTATCCCGCGTAGGGCACGCTCCATTTCCCTCCCATTGGCCTCATGATCAAGCTCGTGGATCGCAGGACTCGCCCCTAAATCATAGAACAACGTCTTCACACTGTGGCACATGCAGCACGTGCTCTTCGTGAAAATCACAGCAGCCTTCCTTGACACCAAGTCTTGTACTTTGTCCATCTTTGACAATTCCAATGTAGTACTAACCGAAACTCAAAAAAACTAAACAAAAGACAAGTGAAGATATTGAGAGTGTAAGTGTGTATTGACTTAGGCTTGAGGTCAGCTCCTATTTATAAAAGGATAGCTAGTGAAGTGGTGAAACGGAAACAATTTTAAAACCTGGAAGAGGATAAAAAGAGAAAGTTCCTTTTAGATATATTTGCTTGGATAAGAAAAATGCCTATGATTTCTTCAGATAGTGACATGAACAAGTTGTTTCGGGCCTCGCGATATTTTTAATCATAATGCATATAAACTACTATAGAAACCAACCCTTTCGACCTGGTTGGTAGGAGCATCGAGAGAAATGCCAATCAAGGACAATGATACTCATCTTGTTATCGGAATATATGTTATCGTACTTAATCAGTTGATGGAAAATCATAATATTCCCCCCAAAATCATTGAAGCAAGTTATCTTCCTTGATCATGAGCAGGAAGAGAATCGTGAAATGAAACGGTGTAATGACACATAGCATAGCATGTAGGAGGCATTAGCATTATTAGATAGATATCTGCGACTTTGTTTTGTTCAAGTTCTTGAATGTAATGTTAATGGGATTGTCCAAAGAACAATGAATCAACAGATGTGGAGAAAGATGCGAGCTTCATCCATATCTAATGCAATACCACTTTTTTTTTGCTTTTGTTCCCTTAAAAAAAATCTATGTTACATACAATTAACAATTATGCCAATATCAAATAATTACTAATGAAGAAAACTTGTAAACATTATATGATTTCCTAGGACAATTCAGTGTCCATTTTGATCGTCTCACAACTAGAAAATGTGGATCCTGTCACCAACTTGATAAGTGTCATGGGGTATCCACCTATCGATTTGAGTTAAGAAAGAAGAATCTTTATGTTTTTCTATTGTGGATGATCATGAAGTGTCCTTAGAAGGAAAGGAAAGGGCAGTTACATATACTCTTAACATGTGTCTTCTTCTACTTCATCTTCTTAATTTGTTCTGCATCACCATCTCTACAAGAATCATCCATGGGCATCAGAGTCGAGAGAATATACTTGTACATGTCCTCCTATTTCAACAGCAATATCAATTGATCTTATCACTTGTCGCTATATATGATGATGATGATGATGATGATGATGATTGCAACTTGCATGCATTGTTTTCATGTAATCTATCTATGTTTGTGTAGCCATAGTTTGAAGATATATCAACATGTGACATGACATTAACATTAGAGTTTCTATATGTCCATTCATCATATGTAAATGTATGTATAGGTTGATCCTTTGCTTACACAACAGAGAGAGAGAGCTCTCAATCTCAATTGTTGACATTTTTGTGGGAGAGGGAATGTCAACTTTGAATCATTTGGGAAAAGATAAAAATGCTCCCACTCACATTTACTAGAGAAGCCCACATCAATAGTTGAAGCATCAATACCCCAAATCATTTTTCACCAATATACATAGACAATTATTTATGTGTGGACATATGTATGTTTGTATGATTGACTAAATTAGTCTTTCTCTACAATAAAAATTTGGGTTCTTAGTGTTCTAAAATGACAAATATAAATTTTGTGGGGTTTATAAATACAAGAGATGAATTAATGATAGTGAATGTTATACAACTCTCAAACATTCCACCGACTTCTGGATATAATGCAAAATATTGTACAATGATTTATGCTAGTTATATTGAACTTGTTGAGAAATGAAAAAAGGGAGGAATATATGAAAAAGTAATGGTAAAATCTAATTACAGTAAAACCTCTATAAATTAATACTCGATAAATTAATAAACACTATAAAATAATAATTTTCTCCAGTCTCGACTTGGGTCAGTGGTAAAATTAAAAAAATTCGATAAGATAATAAATTTTTGAAAAAATCCACTGTAAATATAGGTCCCATGAATATCATAAATTAATGATTATATAAACTAATATAAAGATACCTAAGACAATTTAGAGAAATATGTTTTTTAATGTTGTTTTTTTTATTAAATTTTAAATATAGTTGAAGTTGATCTCTAACTTTTCTCGTTGCACCAAAAATTTCTAGTGTTATGTTCTCGAACCGCGCCAAAAAATTGTGAAGAGTTCTAGATGCAATAAGTGCTTTATTGTGTGTAACTGGTTTTAAAGGTACTATATCGTCTTCACCTTCATCATCACCATTATTTTCAAGGATAGTAGCCACAATTCATTCTAAGGTTTGCACCTCTGAATATATATCTTTTTCAAATGTGTAATCCAATAGGATATTGACATCCCCTGGCTTTAATAATGACCCTAAGTTCATGAATATCGTTGTCACAAGTGGGTCATCTAAATTTCTTGAGACTTCATCCCCTGAACAAATTTTGCAGGGTTGAAATTTTTTTTCTGTTGTCTCTTGTTAACTATCTAAGTCAAGACTGTAAGATTCATAGCATCCAAAACGTTAATATCAAAATGAATCAGATTGTCCCAACGTAAAACCCTACAGTAAAATCTCATGCGGTAGCCGATAGTGCATCTTGAAAGCTCTTATTATTTCTGT
>JAYMSW010003656.1:0-11920 GCA_036897725.1 Erodium texanum
GGAAGCTCCATTCATAAGTATCTGCGCAAGGCTAGTGTTGGTGCTGTTAAGGGCTCCCGTCAATGGACTTGGAGCGGCGCATTTTCTTCCGTAGATGGGTCTCCGACTTCTTCTGATTTTGAGGTACTGTATCTTCGTCTTCCTCAGACCCCCTTTTCTTCCCAATTGCTTCTCTGCTTATTTGTCCCTTCAAATTGGTGGACTTAGGTTGTGGTGCTAAACTCAGAGCTTACAATTAGTGTTTTCTAGGTATTTTTATTTGGTAGTTTAATTATTTGGGGTTTGCAGAACCATTTTTGTATAAGTGTTGTAGCATTGTTGAATTATCCAGCTTGAGCTTGCCCTTTAACCCACCTTCAATTAACCCCATAGTCAGTATTAACTCAATAGATCTTGCCATTATAGCATTTGGACCTAATTTATGTCACTCCTCATGGGTGGAGTTAACTGTCGCTGTCTTGCACAGATAAGACCAAATTTCTTTGTGATTTCTACTTTATCCCTTGGTTGGTTGGTATTATCTTTGGCTTCTTGCAAAGGCATTCACTTGAAGAAAAAATGGTCATTTATTATGCTTATCTGCCCCGTTACTTGCCATGCTGTTTTAACCAAAATATATAGCAGCAAGTTGTAGTTCTGGAGATGTTCTGTATCTACCATAGTTAAGATTTTAAACCATGTTACAAGAAAAATATCATTAAGAGCCAGTCAGGTTCAGACATTTAACCCATGCAACATTTTCCATGTGAAGTTAGCTGGTTAGGATATGCTTATATTGTCTCTTAGCTACCAAGAGCTCACTATCAAAACTCATGGCTAGTTGCATAGTTTTCAGATACTTTTTGTCTTCTACATGCTCATATTTGCAGACCACATGACTCTAAAGGGTGAAAATATGTTTTAGTTCCTTTCAAACTTCCCCACTTGTAAGAAGGTTACATCTTATGTGCATAAATGGTCCATTATATTTTTGGTCATCAACCTTACCTTTTGTCTGTATGCTTGACAGTCAAAGTTATCTTTGAAACCCATACACAAACTTCTCTTCTCAACAATTGTTGTTGGTATTATTTATCTGCCATCTTGCACTCTTTCCAATTACCTTTGGCAATGGTTTCTGGTTATCTACTTATCTCTAATTACTATGATTTGATGGTTAAATAAATCACTTTTCCAATTATCTTTGGCAATGGTTTCTGGTTATCTAATCATCTTTAATTACTATGATTTGATGGTTAAATACATCATTAATTTCCTGATTTCAAAGTGATTTCAGTCATCACATTTTGATACGGCAAAATCACATTCAGGAGAGAATGCTTCGACAAATAATTTTTCAATATCGTGTGGGATCAACATTCAGTTGCTCCCCTACTAGCACATTTGCAAATTGAATTTCCAGTACCATTTGCAGCAACATAAGTTACAAGTATAAGTTCAATTGTGAGGATCTCAAACTTTTTCTTTGCACAAAGTGATTGTGATGGAAACTTAGCTTCCCATATTTATCCAACTCAAATACCTGCCCTTTGTTGTAATCCAATCCAATCCAACTCAAATAAAATTTGATATTTTTTTTTTCCCATCACACCTACAATAGCTATGTAATGATGCTGCCTAGTGGACATGGTTACTAAGGTTCTTATATAAAGAGTAACATGAAGCTAAATAGAAAAATTATCCATGAACAGTTCAACATTTGCTTATGCATTCTAGGTCTTTCGCCTCCTAGGGAAGCATTAGATTTCTCAAATTTTTGGGCCATAGTATGAACTTGGACCAATAGTCAAAATGTGCATGATTTACTTGTCCACCATGTAGCCTGATAATTACACACAGGGCATGTATCATCTCCTTGAGTGGAATGAATTGAATCTCCGCCCTATATCTGTTGTACAACTGAGCATATAAGCTACTGTTTTGGCTATAGCCACACTCATTCCTTATCTCTAGAGTTTACTTCGGATAGTATTGGACTCTAAGAGTATATTGTTTTCAGGATCCTAAACCACTGGGCAGAAGTAGAGAAGAGAAAGGTGAAAAAATGTGTCATCAAAGATACCGGCTTGAGCAAGATGTGAGTGTCTTCCATATTTTCTATAATTCTTGTTTTGTTTTTTTCAAATATTGAATGCTGAAATAAACATATCAATTCAAAGGAGTCATTCATGATTATTTTTGGTAATGAGAAGCAAGAGTAAGTTTTGGTTTAGATGATCCATTTTTTTTCTCTAAAAGGTTTTGCAGTCTGCTGTCATAGTAGAGTAGCTTGAGTTTTGTTTTATGTGCATGATCAGCATCACAATCCCACTAATGAGTAAATCTAATTACTGCTACCATTCTGAGGTTCAGGTAACAGAGTTGCAAAAGAAGCTGCAAGAAGAGATTGACTTGCATTTAGCTCTAGCTAATGCTGTTGAACACTCTGGTTCACTCTTCTCTAATTCACCTGGCCAGCTTCCAGATAAGGTAAGGTTTTCTCTATTGAATTGGTTCTTTGATTCAGTTTGTCTTCTTGAAATCTCAAACTTTCTAGCCTTGTTCAGGCCCAGGAGCTCTTGGATAGTATATCTGTATTAGAGATCACTGTATCCAAGCTTGAAGAAGAATTGATTGCTCTGGAGTGTCAACTTAGTCAGGAGAGGAATGAACGCCGTCTTGCTGAGTACCGTTTAAGACACTTACCCTGTCCTGAATCGGCACATTTTAATTCTTCTCCTGACTACTTAACAGAACGGGTATTAACTCTTGTACTTTACTTGAAATGTCTATTCAATTGTTTAGGCAGTTAAGTTGTCTTGTCTTGTCTAGTCGACCTTTTTTTGTCTCATTGAGTTCCTTTCCATGGAAACTCTTGAGTACATGTTTTAAAACTTCATCTGTTCGTTCAAGATGTAAAGAAGTTAACAATCAGCAGTTTATTGCAGATTAAGAGATTTTGCAATGGTGAGAGAAGGGAAGAGTCAACAGATGACATGTCTCCTCCATCCACAGACATTGCTGAACACCCAAAAAAGATTTATGTCGTTGAGAATCTCTGGCACCACCCTAATCAGCTTTCAGAAGAAATGATACTCTGCATGAGAGACATTTTCCTCATTTTAGCAGATTCATCTAAGTTCTCTTCTGTTGAGGGCATTGCCGTGTCATCTTCACCTCAAGAGCACTCCTATTCTAGTTTGGCAGATTCGCCTGGAACAGCTTCGTTAATGAGGAGTACATTGGTTGATTTGGAACATGATTTTGAAGTTTCATCACAAGATAGGTTGTTGGATCCGTATAGGGTTCCTGGCAAAGTGGATTGGAAAACAAGTATAGGATCATATAGTAAGGCAGTTGAGGTTTCTTGGTTGTCTGTTGGGAAGAAAGAACTTGAATATGCAGCCGGGGCTTTCAAAAGATTTAGGTTTGCTACTCACAACTCTTAATCAATGCGGAAAAAAAATCTAAATTCCCCGTGGCTTGCATCATTATATACAAAGCTTGTGAGCATAATCTTGATTCAGTATACTGTTGGCAATGCAACTTGAGTATTTGTATTGAGCGCTTATACTGATTGAATTTGAGGATAAATAAGTTTCTAATCAAAAGCTAATCCAAATCTGCTTTAGCTGAGGGGTTGACCTATTTAATATTTATGCTGTTAATCCTCCCTGTTTTGTAGGTTACTTGTTGAGCAATTAGCTAGAGTGGAGCCATCTTCCATGAGTTGCAATGAGAAGCTGGCGTTTTGGGTCAACTTGTACAATGCGTTGATTATGCATGTAAATCATCTTTTATTACGTCAACCCATAATCACAATGCGTTCATTGTGCATGCAAGTCAATTGGTCCAAAGCTTGTATGAGACGATGATTTGGAGTGTTAACTTTTTTGAGGTGTGTGAATTCTCAGGCCTATTTAGCTTATGGAGTTCCAAAAAGCGACACTAAACTACTTTCCCTAATGCAAAAGGTTAGTTTCTTTTTATTTTTTTGGTGATGAAATTGTATATAGTTCGAAATCAGTGTGAAGATTTCAACGCACTGCATGCAGGTAGCTTATGTTGTTGGAGGGCACTCATTCAGTGCAGTAGACATCGAGTACACAATTCTGAAGATGAAACCTCCAGCACATTGCCCTCAACTGGTATGCATCGATTACAATGATTCTCATTGCCTTAATTAATTAATTTAGGGGGAATCGCTGAAATGTGCCCTTATGAATTATGCATAAACAGAAAGAAAACTGCCCAATGAAAAAAAAAAAACTTGCCACGGAGGGCCTTCAGAATGATGCAGTCTGCTGTTAACTCCTGTTGGTTTTTGGTAAAATGACAAAATTGCCTTCATAGCTTGAAAAAAAGACCAAAACACCCTCACATCACTTTAAAATTTTCAAACAGTATCCTTGTAGCTTAATGGAATGTTTAGGTTTTCGACTGTGTACCATTCAGAAGGCCCCCTCCGTGCCACGTTTGCTTTTGTTGGGCAGTTTTCCTTCCGTGCCCAATTCATGAGGGCACATTTCAGGAATTCCCCCATTAACTTACAATGATGAATACTTGACTTATGGATACGTTTTTTTCCGTGAATCTTATCATCCGCAAGTCATTCCTATATATATATATTTTTGCAGGCCTTGGTTCTAGCACTTCCTAAATTCAAGGTATCAGAGGAGCTGAAAAAGTACGCCATCGATCATCCTGAACCTCTGCTGGCTTTTGCTCTAAGCTGTGGGATGTATTCTTCACCTGCAGTAAGGGCTTAACTTAACAGCTTTGAGTTTCTCCTTTTGATTAGTGAAGCATTTGTTCAACATAAATGATACTATGTGCATTACACATTATGTGCAGGTGAGGATCTTGAGGCCTGGAAATGTGAACGAGTTGCTAATGAAGTCGATGAAAGATTACATACGAGCCTCGGTGGGTATAGGTGAGAGAGGGAAGCTATTGGTGCCAAAGTTGCTGCATAGTTTTGCCAAAGGCAACGTGGAGGAGACTTTGCTGCCCGAATGGATCTGCCAGTTCCTCTCCCCCGAGCAAGCTGCCATGGTTAAAGATTGCTCTTCTTCTCATAAGTGGAGGCTACTCGGTCCCCGAAGCTTCACTGTTGTGCCTTTCGATTCGAGGTTCCGCTACCTCTTCCTACCGGAAGAAAATAAGCCAAGATACACATCGTGTGATGGATGAGTATATCTTTTGCAGAAGAAGCTGTGCTTGTAGTGTACTGTATTGTTAGACTTAGAGGAGACTTTACATGTGCATACTTCATAAATGGTTTATGTTTATATTATTATATATTTGTCTCCATTTTGAGGTAATTTTAAAAAATTCTATTGAAAAAGATCCAATAATGAATAACAGTGATTATTATAACATTAAAAGTAACAAATATGTAATATGAAATATCCATGTATCCTATAATCCCTAATTTTTTGATTTCTACTAAACGCGTGTGAAATTCAGCCCATCCGGAATGGGCTGGGTCGGCACACGGGCCATAGAGGGTCAGTAGATGAGCAGATCGTCCCCGAAGAGGTAGAGAATGCGCTCGACGGCCCAACTGGGCTCTGGGCTGGGCCAGCCCAAGCTCTGCGAAGGGGTCACGAGTGGGGCCCTACAGAGGGGACAGGTACTGTGATTACTATCATCACCACCATGATCGCGGTCGTGATCGACCCATCTGGCGATGCAGTCCTTGTGGAACACGTGGCAACAGTTCCGGAGCTCAGTCACCTGATGCCAGCTCCTCCGGCGGCCCAAGCACACGGCGCAGGTGTCGTAGGTCTCCGGTAGCCGGTCCGCGATATCTCCGAAAGTGGCCAATGCTAAATTGTCTTTGATCGATTGAGAAGAAAGAGACGGAGAAGAGGTGCGGGACTGGTCGTCTCGTGATCCGGCGGCGAGGACCCAGGCGGAGAGCCACCGTAGGACGGAGATCACGGCGGCGGCGTTGGAGAGGAGATGCGTGAGCACGAAACCAACCGAGCTCTCCTCGAAGAAACCCATGTTTGGCTAGAAAATATAGAAGACTGAGGCTCGTTATAAAGGCAATGGAAATGGCTTTTCCATGGCCTATAGGTCACTCCACTAAAGATTCTTTGCGTATAGGAACCCTTTTTTTTTTTTTTTCCTTGTTCAAATTTGTGCATAATGACGTGGGGCGATTTTATCGACGAATAGGTGGCGTAGGCGATTTGAGGTGAGCCAACAATAGTTGATGGAATTGTCGAAAATCATAAGTTGAGTCGACACGTCTCCTTAAATTAAAAATTAAAATAATGTGATAAGTTAGATGACTACATAATATTTTCAAACGAATTTAGAGACGATTTAAACGTAACATGACTTGTACAATATGGATGCTTTAACAAATTAAAACAAATAAGTTGGCTGGAGCTCAAAGTTATCTAAAATGTTAACCTTAAAATTGAAATTGAATTTACCTTGCATTGCTAGTGAATTATATTAGTGAATCAGATTGAAGTCTCGTTTCCTATGTAGAAGTGAGATCCTTCCATTTGACTGAACTTAGGTTGATAACATTAGGTGACATATAAATAAATAGTTACTAAACAAGCCAATTCTCGAGCCTTGAAGGATTGAAGTAGAACTTAAATATTCACATAAGTCCCCTACCTCATGCTCGAATCGATTATAACAAACTCGAGCTCAAACAAGTTGTTTACCAAAGCTGGTTATCGTTTTGACCAGGGTTCGAGAGTCCCAGCGGCTGGGTATCATTTATTTATCCCATTTTATAAAGTTATTTGATAATAATCAAGAAAGACACTTAACAACTTAACACAACTGTGCTTAGTAAAGATGCCACAACATGCACCCACCATCTTTATACCGAGGCAATTTACCTTACAGAACCTTGCAAATATCAAAGTATGGCCCTTTCCATGAAATCCAGAGAGAGCCAAAAGAGAAAAAAGAAAGTAGAAAAAGGAAATATCTTATCCGGACCCATATATCGTGAAACCAAAATATCCCATCATGTTTGCAAGATGTAGCTCTAAAACAAAGTTGCTGCCTTAAGGTGAGGCTTTGTTGCATTATCTTTTGACCGACATCGTTAACATCATCCTCAACAGCAAAATATATTTCCACACAAAAAAAGTGCATAGGTTCCATATCTTATCCCTACATACCGACCTCATCACCAATGAAGAGCAGGATAACTGCTGTATATGCTTGTATATTAGAGACAATACAAAGTAAACCCATTCAACAGTCAACACTAAACAAAACGTCTTGTCGTGGGGAAAACAGAGACAGTAACTTGCACCTGAAGCTTGGAGGCGTGATGGAGACAGCTTGACAGTGGTGTTTGTGAGGTAGCTGAAAGAGACGGGTCGACTACTGATCCCCTTGCATCTTCATCTTCATCTTGTATTGCAAGGTAGCTGGAGCACAATCAAGTGGTGTCTCTCCTGAAGGAGGTAGCCACTCAGATCGTTAGACAGTGAAAGACAACTTGACAGTGAATGGTGCATTACTAGAAAAGAGCAAAAGCGGAAAACTGCACCATGGACGGCTTCTATGTAACAACATTATAATTAAAGTTTCTTCCTTCAATTAAATTGTTATGTCATGGGGAAGGTGATAAAAAGAAAAAGAAAAAAGCACCATTGAAGTCCTAGAGTTGTTGGTTTGATGAAATGACATTAAGAACATGTCTAGCTTCTAGAGAAGCATCTTCATTTAAACTGTGGCCATTCCAATTAAGGACCAGTTTAACCCACAGTCCGAACAACTAAAAGATAACCGTTGTGATTTGTAAAAGTGTGATAGCTAATCGTTGTGAATGGTAAATTCCCCGGTTAACTTTTGACACTTTTATAAATCACAACAGTTATCGTTTCACTTGATACACCGTCATTTAATTGGACGAAAATTTAAGAAATATCAATCATGTGATCAAAATATTAAAAAAATTGACTAAAAAGGTGCAAAGAATATGACAGGAACTCTTTAATGTCATCATTTTATCCAATTGCCGACTAGGTGATTTAGAATTGTTAAAATTAGCAGTTTAAGAGTAGTTCAGGAATTTAGAATATTATCTTTATCACGTGATCAATATTTCTTAAATTATCGCCCAACTAAATGACGGTGTAAAAAGTACGAAGTTGATGATTGTGAAGGGTCACACTTAAAAGATAACCGTTGTGATTTGTAAAAGTGTGATAGTTAACCGTTGTGAACGGTAAATTCACCTAAGATTAATTACCTTGTGCATTCTTGTAATCCATACTTGCTCCATGTTCCATGAGGACAAAAGCTATATCAGTACGATTAAAAACTGCGGCCTGTACCCCAGAGGTTATGTCATTAGTATCATGCAGTTTTCAAAGCAACAGAGAATATAGAGACCAGATGCAAAAAAAAGGGGTGAGAGGGAGAGATGAGTACCAGATGTAGCAAGGACAAGGATTGCTTGTCTCGATAATTTGCATCCACACCCTGCCAATGTAACAATATGTAAGCCCAGAATAAATTTATGAAATGCACAATTTTGTACCGGCATGGTAGATACCTCTCTGAGAAGCTTGCTCACAGCAGCTGTGTCACCATTCTTAATAGCTTCTCTCAATCCCTAAAGAACAAGATAAATAACATGAATTTATAAGCATAAGAATAGTCCACGCTCAATAACTAGTAAAACGCTCCAGCAAAACTAAACATTTTAAAACTACTTCAAACAGATAAATTACACTCCATACCTCCCCATTCACTTCATAATCCATCTGAGGTCTATCTGATGTGCCATTAGTCACTTGACCAGGATTGAAGAGAGAACTGAAAATTCCAAAATTTTCAATTATTAATTACCAGATAAAGTTTCACAGTAGGCAAGAGATATATCTACCACAAGTAAAATAATCACCAGCTACAACCTGAAAAATGGATATTTCTTTACTGCTATACTGACATTTAGTATTTAATATACCAATCCAGAATGACTATGAGAAAAAGATTTGCAAAGGCTAAGTGTGCTACTTTGTAATGCAAGTATTCTATGTCGTAAACTGCTTGCTGTTAAATCATAAATGAGAATGAAATCTATAATCATCCATTATGCCAAGAAGAACATAGTTTGGAATTCAAAACCTTATGTCTAACGTACCTAATCTTGCTGTTTGAAGAGGAACTTCTATTCTTTGGAGTGGTATCCACTTTCTTTGCTTTCACATTTGCCTGAGGCGTGATGCTAGGAATAGTTTCCTTCTGCCACAAATGTAAGTTGAGCTTGAGAAGGAAGGATAATACATGAAACATCATATAAAAATGAAGAGTTCAAACCTTCAGGAGGGGTGCATCTGTTGATGGGGCTGGAGCTTCACATATGCATAATGGCATTCCACACTTACATTCTGGAACGCCTAAAACAGGGTGATGCTCACCAGTTGGTTCAGTCTTCGAATCAATGTCTAAACTAGAAACTGTATCTGTCACATGATCAACACCATCTACAGAAGCTTGAGCTCCATCTTTCCCAAATCTGTATAACAATGCAGTTCAGAAGAACAAAAATATACTAATCTGGTATGTAGAAAAGAGAAAAAATTCTGATATCATCCAAAAATAAAGCACAGGATAGCAAGTTTCTGTAACAGACAATGCATACAAGAACGCAAGATCCAAATAATGACCACAAAAGGAAGGGAGAAAGTCTCTAAACAAAAGCAGAAGAACCTGCTTTTTTTCCTTTTTTTTTTTATCATCAATAAAGCAGGAAATCCTAATCCAGCCTAAGCTAACACTCAATCCACACTTGCACCCATGCAAGTGTACCCACTCGGATTCGAACCTCTGACCTCAAGGAGATGAGAGAGCTCAGAAGGGCCTACTAAGTTGCTGATATGTCTTCCATGAGTAGCCAAGAGATTGCTTTGAAATTAGCTGAGTTCATAATTCAAAAGTTAGACACACTTGGCGGGGTGAGATTGGGAAGTTCCCTTAAGAACTCATTAGCATTGGTATTTTAGCCTTGACTTAATAAACTCAACGAATGGTATGCACTAAATCCCAATAACATCAGATATATACATTTCCAACAATAACAAAACAAGATTGGATCTCCACGAGATTATTGAGATGATATAATAGCCCAGTATTCTAACTGACAGTACTATAAGTAAAATATTCCAAATCGCAAAAAATTAGGCCAAGGGTCTATCTCTCATGAAGAGGATCAACTTTTAAGTTTTAGCAGTTCAAAAACTTTGTTTAAGTTGGTGAAGGGTACATACGTGATAAGCTCATAAATGAGGGAAAGGCCAGGAAATATGATAGTTGCCATAACTTGTTTCTTTCGCCACCATTTCATTGCCTACGTGTTCATCATAACTAAGTTGTGAGCTTCCCTACATTTGATCTTCTATAATACTCAGCATTGGTGTTATTCACTTCAAACTATGTACTGTACATCTCAAGTTACTTAACGAAGGACAGCAACTTCATGGTGGGTATCTCAGAGAACTATTTGGCCACACAAATAATTTCAGTAAAAAGCAAAGAAGAGGAATTACAACTCATGTAGTCATGTTTGTTTCACTCCACACATATAGCTGATACAATTAGGATATGTGAGATTGTGAGTTTCCACTAAAAAGCTGACAAATTAGATAGAGTTTTTCTTTTCTTTTGAAACCAATAAGAAATTAGTCAATTACCGAGAGGAATTGTTGAAACAATCTGCACAAACTCTAACGTCTGTGTAAATCCCAAACTGTGGTAAAGCCTGAAAAACAGTGCACAGAAAAGAGAAAGCTGCTGCTTAATCGAAGGTTATTTCTTTGTGAATTTGCTGTTAGAAAAAAAACAAACTAAAACCCGAAGCAAAAAAGTAATACCATTTGATTTGATGAATGTTCATGACACAGTGTCCTCCCACAACACCGACAGTGATGCTGCAAATGACACAAAATTGAGAGTTAAAATTGGCATGAATCTTAAAAGTGGTTAGCATACAGCAAGGCATGCTCATATTCCAGATTACTGAAATCGGTTCACCATAAGGTGTCACCACAAGCTATTTAGTAAGCTTCCTTCAAAATTCAGATCTTCAAATAAACTTTACTCTCACGACACCAGATAAGAACCCATAAGAACACCATTGAGTTCATTGATTCTTCACAACTTCCTCTTATCATTGCTTCTAACTCTATATTGTAACTCTGTAACCTCTAAACACTCTATACATAAGAATAAAACCCATGCAAAGGTACGGATGAACTTAAAAAAACAAGCCAAATTTATTATGCCAGACGGGCTTCACCATGGTAGAGAAAAGGTCAATATGTCAACCTAATCTTTGGAACCTCTTCATCGATCCTTCAGGAACCAAACGGTGTATACCATTTAGATTTAGAAGCTCCTACCAGTAACATACTGATTTAACCCAACAATGTACACTTGTTTAGATCTATCAAACAGCTCAGATGAATAGAATGACCAACCAACAACCAAATCAAGGATAATACCATTCAATCTAGTGATCACCCGATACCATCTACATCAGCAATTGAAGGCAACATGCTAACTTATTTCCAAAACCCATCTCATGAAACCTTCCAATCTATCAAAAATCCAAACTAGAACCCTGAAAATTGCTCCTTTTCTCAAGTATTAACCACACAAGACTCAATTATTCGATATTAACGAACACTTAGCCGGCCCGCGCCAAATCGTTGACATGCAATGATCACAAACTCGTATGAGATAGAGAACAGAAACTAATGACCCCTAGATCACTACCAGTGTTGGAATTAAGCTGAACTTAATAGCAAATTAAATAGAAGTAAAAGGGTGCTTTACCCGGCGCCTGAAAGCATTGAAGCTGCATTTACATACGTCGCATCGGGCTGATTCCTGGAAAGGCGGTGGCTCCGACGACATTTTTGGAGTCTGATTCTCTTCCCACCCC
>JAYMSW010003657.1:0-11918 GCA_036897725.1 Erodium texanum
AGCGTTTCGTCATCCCCAGAGATAATTTCCCCAACAAGCGTCGGAAGCAGCTCCGGGAACAGTTCATGCGCCGGACACGTCTCGTCATGAAGGATAAGGTTTGTTCTCATTTACCCCCTTTTCGATTCGGACTTTTCAGCTTCCTGTTTGGTTCCCTAGAAAGTGTGGGAAAATGGGTAGGTCTCAGTTGGAGCTCAGGGTCTGGAATTTTGGTGGAAATGCTGATGCTATTTTTGATTTGTTGGAATTTTAGGAGCATGAAAATTTTGGTAGAAAGTACATGGAATTGTATCAGGAGCTTAGAGAGAATTGGGAGAGGCTCTACTGGGATGAGGGTTACTCCAAGAAAATTGCCATTGATCATGCAAACTATGAGTCTGCTGAAGATGATGAGGAGGATTTTTCACCATACAGGTTCTGTTCATTTCTAGATAGAATATAGTTGACAATTTTTGTATCATTGTATCGTTATTGAGTATACTGTCGTTTGCTTTTGATTCAGGAGCAACAGGCGTACACATTCAGAGCAAATGAAGGTATATTTTTTATTGATTCGATTACTTCCCATGAACTGTGTTTCTTGAAGGTTTAATCTCTTGCATTTAGTTCCAATATGAAGTTGTTGTTGAACTATGGTTAACATATAGAAGCTGGTAGAAGTAAACACGTGAAATAATTGCTATGATGCTAAGATGGACTTCCTTGAAGAAGGTAAACATGTGACATGATTACTATGATGTTATGCCGAAATAGTATTAGCTTTCTGATGATCTGAACCAAGATATACTTCTCTGAAGAAGTTGAATAAGTTTTTAAGGTTTTGCTTAAGTTGATAGATTCAGAACTAAAGAGTGATTGTTACTCCAAATAAAAATGTATGCTTATGATTTTAAAATTTTGCTTGAGGAATATATAGGTGAATGTTGCTTGAGGGGTTTAGCTTCTTGCTTTCGAATTCAAGTGTCAGTTAAAAATAGTTCATTCACTATGTTTGGAAGTGTATATGACTTGCAGAATATTATAGTACTTATTGCCTAATTGTTGTAAACTATTTATTTGCGTTCATGGTGTAGACAAAGGTTGTTGGATCACGCCATACTTAGTCTTCCTGTTTTTGTTATGAATGAGATCTCACACTAATGACTAGTTATTTTAACTTAGGGTCAAGGTTTTGTAAGGACTGGGCAGGGTGATGGTGATACTTGGGAAAAGGTTAACCAAGTCCGAGATAAGTTTGAGTATGACAGAGAAAGAAGAATGCATCAGAGAGGTAAGTTCTTGCCAAACCACTTGTTAATTTAACTTCCGTTTCGTTATTCAAATTCCTTAGACGAAACGCATCACAGTATGAAGTATATATACCTAGTACTTATAGAAATGAAAAAAAAACTATAAAAGCACTGATTGTGCAAGTGAGTTCTCATATGTATATGCGTGAGCTTGCGACATATATAACTTATGAGATTCAACCTTTTCAAATCCTTGCCCGTTTAACATGTTTTTTTGAATCAGCTAAATCACAGGTTTATCAATGCTATTGGACTCATCCTTTCTTATATAGAAGGAAAGGTGCACCAATGAGTTTTTGATTCTTAAGAACTTTTTAAGATTGATGTAACAAGTATGAACTTGAGATCTCCCTTCTATAGAAGGGAGCTCCAAATACCACTTCACCTCCACCATGAGAAAAAAGCCCAACAAGGACTCCAATGATAAGGTCTTAATAGAGAGAAGTCCAACAAGAGTTGAAGAAATAGGTGTGAGTTACCGCTGCTAGGACTTAAACCCATGTCTCCAAGAACCAAGTTCAAATGTTTGACCAGTTGGCCAAGCAAGCTTTATTAACATGTTTGTTTATAATTTGCAGCATTTGCACCGATGAATAGAGGAACCACTCCTCGCATGCAAGAACCAGTCTCCCAAAACAGGCCATTTGATGCTCAGAGATACTTTGCCCAAAGCGAAGGCGATTCTGAATGAACCAACTCCATTGACCGATCTTTTTTTCGCTTATCTGTACCGTTACCGTTACAGCAGCTGAGAGCATGAGTCTTGTGCAGAGACAGGATGGTGAGTTTGTCCATGGCCTGTTGTGTTATGTGCTTCTAAATGCCAACTTTGTGACACCCGTGAGTATAGTATTGTCTATCTTTTAGCTAGAGAACTGAGAACCATTTTTCATGCCCACAGTTCTGCACATGATTCTGATCCCTTTTTGACACTTCTTATGATCTCAGTTAGAGGAAATAGTGCAATATCTTTGAGTGAATCAGTATCCTTAAGCATAATTATTGTATTTAGTCAATCTTGTCAGTATATTTTAGCCCTTCCCCGCATTTGCCTCTAAGAGCATCTCTAATGCAAATAGTCTAGTCTGGGCTATTCAAGGGTTGGAAAAAGAATTTTACAATAAAGAGAAAACAAAAAAGCTAGGCTATTAAAAATTGTCAAATAATAAGAATAGACCCGTCTAGGCTATTCGTCAAAAAAAAAAAAAATTTATCGAAATTGGAGGGTGCGTGTCATCATTTGATTGGCCAGGGGGGATCCACCAGCCTAGTGAATCGACTAGGCCAGTCAACCAGGCGACCCGAAACCTCTGAATTGACCAACCAGTTGACCAGGGGCTAGTCGAATAGCCCAGTAGACCCCCCAAAGTCTCCCAAATCGTCTAGTACTTCTGCTTGTGTTGGAGGTGCTCTAAGCACTCACTAAAATTCGAATACTAGTACATGATATTAAGATCATTAACTTGAATCAGGTAGAGCTAAGAACATGGCAACTTGATGTTAAGATTATTAACTTTGGGGTGAGATCAGGATTTAATCATTCTCGTTGACCATGGACCAAATCCTATGTTAGTTTTGTTGGGTACTTTGGTTCCCAAGGTGTGGTTGCTTTCATCTGATACAATGTCATAACTCCAAACCAACAACTCATGGAAGTGGGCCCACAACGGTTATATATATATACATATATAGAAACATCATGCCAGAACCTGAGCAACCTCAGAGATACATAGCATGCAACAATACGTAAAGAATCCGCAACCAAATCTCCCAATAAATTCCCAAACACAGCCCAAATCTTCAATCTTGTCGCATAGTCTTTATGTATGCTTCTTGCAACACCATACCCTTTGTTCTTCACTTCATAAAGAACACTACCCAATATATATAGAAATGTAGAAGCAAATAATGAATAAGAAATCATGAGAATAATATAAGTAATTAATTGAAACCCTAAACCAGTATGATGTCAAATTAGGTTCGAATCAGAAACCAAAAACTTACTTATCGTATGCTGAAAGAAAAACTAAGTCATCTAACTCCTGCTATCACCGACTCTCACGTACTAATCTTAACTTTGTAAACCCTCAAAAACTAAGAGAATAAATCATCAAAAACTTTCAAAATACTAAAACTATCCTTCATAGGTAAAAAGTAAAAATCGGTTGGAAAAATTCGAAAAGAAATAAACTCTAATAAACAAAATGACATTACTTTTAAAATTTCAAATCAAAATCAGCATTTTTGTGGTTTAGTACAAATGTAACAAAGGTTGCATTAAACCCACCAAATATGAAATCATAGAAACAATGTAAGTAAGTATTTAATCGAAAATTTGAACCCATGATCTATCAGATTAGGTCTGAAACAAGAATCAAAATCCAACTAATTATCGTGTATACTAAATACCATTATCGATTCAAGACACATTTGTCACAAACTTATTACCATTATACTATGTACAATCTCCACACTACACAACTTCATTATCATTATTATTGTATGTACAAACCTCCACACTACACAACCTTATTATCATATTCACAACCTCCGAACAAATCAAAAGGCTACATTAGATAGTCACCGTCCGATCACTCGAGCCTCGCACCGAAGCCGCGGCCCGACCGAACCGAGACAGCCCAATAACCAACTTCTTGGTACTCAAGACCACATTATTCTCCGAACCACAACCTAGTAACAGAGCCTTGGAGGGCTTGGTCTGAGTCTAGGTGGTTTGGTGGAGATGGCACTTGAAGGAGCCTTCATGGCTTGTCGGAGCACAGATGCAAGTCTTCTTCGGAGACTGTTTCGGTCTGGCTTCGGACACAGACACAGTCTTGTTCTTCTTCATTGGCTTGGACTGTTGTTGTTCCTGTGGCTGAGGTGGTTGGTTCCTGTTCCTGTTACAGACAAGTCAATACAAGTACAAATCAAATTAATGTTCTGTAATGAAATGAAAGCAGTGTAATTGGGTGGTTGAGGAAGATCAGAAGGTGGGTCTTTTTTCTTTTTTTTTTATTCTAGGTTTGTCAATAAGTGCTAAGGCTATGGCGTGCTAAGGGTTGTGATTGGGACACTATTTGTAAATGTAAGATTAATATCTAAAACATTTTTTTTTTTTATAGGAAAGTTCTCAAAACCCCCTTAACGGAAAAGGATAACTACAAAAAAGTAACGTTGAACTGACCTGTTTTTGCAAAAACTAACAGTGAACTACCAAGTCTGCAAAAAACAACAGTAAAAAAAATTTCCGTTTGCAAACTGACTAACACTATTAGTTTTCTTATGAAATGACCATTCTACCCCTCCCCCTGTTTTAAAGGTAGGGTATTTTAGTGTTTGATTTAGGGAAAATGATAGTTTTAAGGTTAGATTCAGGAAGAGTGTAGTTCAAGGTTTGAATTTCAGGGTTTGAATTGTTTAGGGTTTACTTTGGAAGAGGGGTATTTTGGGGATTTCAAAATAAATTGGTCTGAAAACTTTTAAAGTTAACGGATTGCAAACGGAAAATTTTTTTACGTTGTTTTTTGTAGACTTAGTAGTTCAGCGTTACTTCTTGTACATATTAGTTTAGTGACCGTTAGTTTTTGCACTTAACTCGAATGAAAAAAAAACAACTTTGAATTACAGACCAGACTGGATCCAATAATGAATGTTCTTAAATTAGAATCTAGACGGAAAAATAAACATAATGTGATATATTGGTAATGATGTTTTTTTTTTTAATCAGATTGAATAATTTTGAGTTTAGAACAAGTAATTTAAGTAACCGGATCAACATCATAAACAAGGGAATTTCCATCCTTGATGGGTATTAAGCTATGAGACTCTAAGATTAGTAATTCTTTTATATTGTTATTTTTGTTCGATCATGAGGCGTTTCAAGACCCACGTAACCAGAAAAAGACAACTCTAAAATACAAAGAAAAATGAACATAACTCCATATAGATAATATCTTTGATTTCAATACAGTCGAAACCAAATCAAGCTTATAAACAAGGGATTTTCAATCTTTAATGGGTATTGAGTTAAGAAATTTTAAGATCGATAAATTTTTATAAACATTAAATAAATCTAGATCGTAAACTCAATAAAACCCAACAGAACAAAACTCCATATAAATATAAAATCATAACAAAAAATTAAAAACAATACGAACTTGTTTGGTTTCCGTCTCATTATCTATCACTTGTATAAGTGAAGAAAATATAATAAATTGTGTTGATTTAACCTAAATAAAAGCTACAACTTTCAATGAAACCCCAATCCAAAGAAAGAAGAAGACATACCAGGAAGTCACATCCGTAGGATGTAAAGGATCTTGAGATTCAAAAGCCATTGATGCATTGAAATTGCACAAATCTATGTGTCAGTTTTAGCAGTTAGGGTTTGGTCTGTTCTTGAGATTATGAGAGAGAAAGAAGACATGATATAGATTGATTAGCCCATGATAAATTGATAATACAGACACATGCTTGTTAATAATTATCATCAATCAATTCAAAAACCCAGTACAAGACACGACTTGTTTTTTAATTAATTTTTCCTAATTGGATAATAATGAGTTTGTTTTTGAACTTTTCGCTAAGATTTTAGTGAGATCATTTGGTAGTCAAATGAGTGGTCAACACTTTATCTAATATATGAAAGCTATCTTGAGATATAGTATGGTGTTTTAAATATTAAATTCGAAACAAAAAAAATGCTTGGGATATAGATTTTTAACAAAAAAAATGTATTTTCAAATATTTAAAAAAGATTGAAACACAATCATGTCAAGAGATGCAAAAGGTTAGGCTATTATGGAGATTTTATAGGTAAGAGGGACATGAAAAGTTGATATTGATGCAAAAGTATGAACTATTTTGTTTCGTTTGATAAAGTATGGGATTAGTCTAAAAAAACATATTGTATATTTATATAGATGTTTATTTTCTAACAATAATTTCATTTAACATAAAAAATATATCCACGTCGATTTTTTTTTACCAAAACCTGTTAATTTTGTTAAAAATATCAAAAATGCCCCTTCAATATAAAATTTTAAAAAAATTCGAAAAACCCAAAAAATTAAAAATCAAGCCATTATGTTTATCGAGTTCACTTGAGTCCATCCAAATCGTCAGAAAAAAGTCGTGTTCAATGACATTATTTTGGAAATTTGAAATTCAAAGAGGGGGGCACTTTAGTCTTTTTGTATAAAAATAACAAGGTTTGATAAAAAAAAATCAGTGAAAAAGAAATAAGTGATAATACAAGGTACATTTTCGATAATACAAATTCGTTAAGGGGTGTGTGTTTTTAATACTAAATAGAACCACCGTTAGAAAATGAATATTTGTATATATACCGTGTTTTTTTTAAGTTTTCCCAAAAGTATATGCAATAACAATTCATTTCAATTATATTCCATTTCTTTTAGGGTTTTAGAGCTTCTATGTATCCCCCACTAACTCTTTTACATAAAGAAAAGGGAACATATCATATTGATCGATCATGTCGATTAAACTAGGATCATATTGTGGGTTATGTCGATTATATTAGGACCAAATGATGGATCATATCGGTTAAGCTAGGATCAGATTGTGGGTTATATCGATTAAACTAAGATCAGATAGTAGATCATGTCGATTAAACTAGGATCAGATGGTAGGTTATGTTAATTAAATTAGGATCAGATACAGTGGGTGGTGTAAGAATCATCAGCCATTGAAAATAAGTCTTCAAGGGGGAGCCTACTACTCAAGATTGAAGATAACCCACTTCTAATGATCTCTATGCTACAAAATGAAGTTGATTTGTGGCTTGTCTCAAACTTTACCAACAACACAAATCAAATTGAGTCATTGAGTGTGTGTGCGCCTTTTTCCTATTCCCCAACTTCACCCCATATTTCTCCATATTGTTTTGGATGTGTAAATCATATCTTCATTCAAAATTTTACAGATAATTTCGTTCTCGTTTTTAACTTAACTCCTCCTCACTCTTATCTTTAAACAAATGTTTTATAAGAATTCGAACATCAGATCTTGCACCATACCGTATTCATCTGAACCAATCATATAAATTACCCTATTGCCAAACATATGATGAAGAAAGAGAGATCCATGTGCATGTGCTGTAACGAAGACATGATGATTCCTCCTCTCATGAAGATTGTGCTCAAGAACAGTATAACATATATATACACATAATTAGTGAAAACAAGGTCTGAAAAGTTGCACATGCACATGTCTGATAGTGCAATGTGCCTTCTACACATATCCACTCATTATGTTCCACACACACACTGTTTCTATCTTCCTTTTGATACATCATGTTACTCACAACTCTCTGTTCACTCCACTTACAAAGCCTCAACTCTTCTGCTATTCCTCATTCTTCTGTTCTTCTTCTCTATTCTATCTACCAAGGTTCAGTTCATCCCATGGTGATGATGATGATGATGTCATCATTAGCTAGCTATTATGTTACGTACTATTATTAACTTGACATCTTTACAGAATTTACCTACCTTCTTCTTAGGTTCAATGTGACTTTGATGGGCTGTGTGTGGATTCACCTAAGGACATGTCTATTCCATCTTTCTATCTCTTTTGTGTTTCTTTAGTTTTCTTTTTTTCCACTTTCTTTGTGCTCAAACTTTGGATATGCATGTTTCACATCTCATTAATAGACCAATAAAAGATGGGCAAAAAGGAAAAGAGTACTAGAATATCCAAAGTTTCACTTGTTCGTAAATATGATGATGTGTATCAAAATTTGTTTGTTCGATTGATAAAAAAATTGGATAATTCGAATCAGTATTCAAGATTTAGCATTACTACCTTTAAAGTCTTGAGAGAAGAAAACTTAGTATCAATACACTTCTAAACTCATAAAATTCATGAATCTGATGATCGGTTTCGAATAACGATAACGAACACTATAAAGATTAACTTTTCATTCTTAATCATGATCACATATGATCATTAACTAGTCATAATCTATCACTAACCTTGAAACAAAAGTAAATCAACAACACATTAACACACAACTCATACCACTCCATGTACCTATAATATAATCTTCTTTCTTCTTCATCATCTCAACTCTCAACATCATCACCATCTTTTTCTTCTTCTTCTTCTTCTTCGTTTATGTACTCTCTAATCACTAACTAGGCAAAAACTAGCAGCTAATAATAATAGGTAATAGTGATAATCCCAAAGTGGGGTCTCATTCTCTGTCTCAGTCTCAGCTTTCACTAAACACAAGTTGGACCCAAGCAGCTAGTGAAAAACCCCAACACTCTCTTCTGCACAAAAAGACAAGATTGACCCACAAAAGAACATGTTCATATTAGTACTAAAACAAAGAGATTATAGAAATTAAACACACAAAAAAATGATTGAAAATGAGGTTAATTAGGTAAAGAGATAGGCTTGCCTTTTTGGGCTTGGCAGGGTAAAGGAGGGCCCGGGAGAACTTGTAGAGGTCTTCATCAACTGGTTTAGGTGTTGGTCTTGTCCTCTGCCGGTCAAGATCTCCGTCGCCGGAGGGGTAGTATGGTAATATATGCGGCTCCTTCACATCACCAACAACACTTCCCCAATTTTCTTCTTTTCCTTCTTTCACATGGACCTGTCGTTTCTTGGTCTGCAATCCATCAATCCCATCATAAAGATCAAATTTTGAGCTTCTGGGTGTTTGGTCAAAGAGAAAAAGGAACCAACTTTGACCTCCATTTTCCCGAGAAAATCAAATTTCCCCAGTTCCCAAACACAATCCAAACCAACCAAAAAACAAGCACTAAAAAAGATAGCATTTTTACTTACCCTCCTGCGAGGAACAACGATCATGGCCGGAGTAACAACATCGTTCTCGTACAGATCTCCGGCGACGTAGAGGTCCCGGTCGCCGGAGCCGCCGTACCGGAGCAAACCTGCCTGCCGCGCCGACTCGAAGCACTGAGTGAAAGGAAGATCATTGTAGCAATCCCAGCTCCCGAAAGCCGGAACTTGATTCCTCCTACAATCCTACACACACAAAAAAAATCAAACACATCAACAAAAACACAAAATCAATCCCAAAATCGAGAGGAAGAAGAGCAAGAACAGAACATGAACTGAAACAGAGCACTCACATCCATCGGAAACAGAGCAAGCACACAAGTGTTGGAGCTTTGAAGATCGACCTCGGAGCTTGAAAGGGTTTCTAAAATGTGTCTTCTTTACTTGTTTTTGTTCCTCTCTTTTTCTTGGTGGGTGAGCGTGGGATCACATATATAATCTGAAAAAGTTAGAGAGAGAGAGAAAGCAGAGGAGAGAGAATATGAATTAGAAAAAATGAGAAAAGCAAAACCCAGATAACCAAGTATTTACAGTTGTGGAAGAGACAGAGAGACAAAGAGGTAAGGCATGAGAGAGAGAGAGAGAGAGAGGGTTTGATTTGATATTCTCGAGTAGGTTCACAAGAACAGAAACAACGAAAACGAAAGGGACTGAGTTGAATTCAAAAATGCAGAGTGAAAAGAGAAGTAGAAATCTTTTTTTACTTTAATCTTCAGGGTCTCTGCATTGCTCTGTTTGTCTCTCAATAGAGTGTATAGTATCGATGCCTGAAATGAAAAAGGTCATTTCTTGCTTTTCCATCTATAACTATATAATCAAAACCTAATTAATTACGTATAACTATTTTCATGTACATTAAATTTTCATGAGTACATATTACACTATTATACATATACGTAATTATCGTTGTGACATAACTTATATTACAATACTCAGATTTATTGACTTTTATCTTATAGTATCTGGATTTTAAAATATTCAAAGAATATTTCCATAACGAAATCAAACTGAAATCGGATTATTACAAGATAAGAATCAGTAATTCTATAGTATTATAAATTCTTAAAGTCGGATATTTATAGTACGAAAAAATCAAAAAATTTAATTGTTGCCCTCTATTCCGTATTATTTTGACTCTTCAAAAAATCATATACATTTGTAGGCAATTGATTCATAAATGTAATTATATGCAATTTACCTTAAAAACAATATAAAAAATACATAAAACGATTAATGTTAAGTTTAATAGAAGAGACCCAAGAACCGAAAAAAAAAAAGAAGATAAATGTGAAGAACAAAATAAAACCCAGAGAAAAACACAGAGTTCAAAGCAAGGGTTGATTAATAATTGGGTAATGAAGTCAAACTAAAAGCAAGGTCAAACACATCAGAGCCTGCATATATCTATGGCTTCTGCTTCTCTGCATGTGCTTTGTTGCAGACTCTTGCAAGTTCAAACCACAAACATCGACAAAGTACTCTAACAACGTTTGATTTTTATATTCACGATCACGAGTCATCAACTTCCATGTCGTTGTGGATAAGTTAATTAGTGGGCATTGCAGAGCTTTGGGTTTTGTTTTTTGAGGACATTAATGTTAATAAAGAACAATTATCAGCAAAGTACCGAGACACTGAGGATTGGTAATGGTGGTACTGGTGGTGGTGATAATGATGATTATGGGTTTCTGAATTTTTAATTTGGATGGTAGCATATTATGATCCAATTGATTTGTGTAGTTTTATGGAGATTTGAAACCGTTGTGTTATGTTTTGGGATAATGACAAAAAAAATGTGTTTTTATGTTTTGTGTTTGAATAGTCTTAAAAATGGTGCAGACGGAGTTTTTAGTCACAATTTACTGTAGGTTGGCCAAAAACAATAGAAAATACAACAAAAATTCTCGCGTGATGGTCGTCAGTATATTTTTAAAAAATATAAAATAACTTTACAAAACATGAATTTTTTTTCTTCCATTATCCTTAAATAAATGATTGTGACAAAAAACAATGTATTAAATTATTACTTAAGTGACTCGATCTATATCGTTTTAGACATAATCAGTATTGATTATATGAAACATAAATGTAACTTTTTTTTTGCTTCAGACATAAACAGTATTGATTATATGAAACATAAATGTAACTTTTTTTTGCTTCAGACATAAACAATATTAATTATATGAAACATAAATGTAACTTTTTTTTGCCATTCCTTACTCTCTCACTTAACATGTGTTATTTTGGATCATTCGCCACAGTTGGGCTTGGCTCAATGCGGCCCAGTAAAAAAATCAGGCCCATAGAAACCCATCCAGTAACAACCACCGTTTTTTCCAATTCCTTTCTCATTCCATCATATCCATTTTTTGATCATTTACCATACTTGGGCCTGGCCCATGAACAGCCCAATACACATAACCACCATTCCTATATGGTAGCATTGAGCCAAGCCCAGAAAAGCCCAAACAATCCATACACATAACCACCATTCCTATATGGTAGCGCATAAAAATCTCTAATTCAAAGCTAAGATCTAAAAATAGCAATCCACACACACCTTATGCGGTTCCAAACCATCAGCATTCCTATAAAAACAAACTCAATATCGACCCAACACACAAAAAAAAAAAAAGAAGCAATAATAAATAAAACCTCAATAAAACAAACCCAAAAAATAGCAATAATAATGGCAGTGACATTAATGAGGGCGGTGATGTCGGTGGTGGTCCTCGCCGGAGTGATGGGAATTGCGGGGGCGCAGAACTTGTGCAAACTTAACCAAGCCGACATTCA
>JAYMSW010003658.1:0-11917 GCA_036897725.1 Erodium texanum
AATGAAAAATAAATGTTTTAAAAAATAAAAAGTTTTGTTTTGGTGTAGGATTTGGTGTATGAGTTCTGAGACAAGGTTTCGAGGCTATTTATAATGTTTTGTGGATAGAAAAGTTGAGATATTGGGAATGCGAGGATTGGGTTGTGACTTGGAGGGCAAGGATTTTTGGTGATAAGGGTTCAAAGGAAAGCGTAGTGATGAGTCAATGTTTCAATGTTTTGGTGATTCCCTACCATAAATACTAATCTCGGTCTTATAAAGTCAACATTCAATGCCACGACCAATAATCAAATCTCTCTCTATATATATATATTTTTTGTTTTTATGACGTCACTTTTTTGTTACCCCAATTGGATAAGAACTTTTTTTTGTGTCACTACAAGCCTTATCCTTTTTACTTACCTTAGGATTGTTTGAATTGTCCTTTTTCTTCATGGTTTTATGGTAAAAGATTGACAAAACGTTATGGAAAACAAACTTTGTTTTGTCCAAATACAGACCGACCATAGAAAAAACATCACATATTGTGATGATTGAATCGTGTTAAAATCATTTACACGATCGTTTTTTTATCTTATCCACAAATGTATGAAACTCGAAAAATATTCAGATACATTATATTTACTCTTTTTCTCATTAAGTGAGATTCACCAACACGCATCATCAATGTATATGTAAATTAATTTTATTTTATTGATTTTATCTTTGGCACACAACATATCTGAAATTACAGTGTTGAATGAATGGATGATGATTCAGTAAAACACGTTTTCCGACGTAGTAAATACACAATCGAGGGAACGGATAAGAAGCAATATGAAGAAGAAGAGAAAAAGGAGCGGTTAATATAGTAATTAATGATATCATTAATTTTCACCCGTAAACAAGATATATTATTTTTATGGGGATGGGATTTATATAATATTATACATATATAGACTGAAAAAAAACTGATTGTTTTGTTACTCAAATAAAAATAATATGTACAAATTATATAAAGATATAATTTCCCTAATAACAGAAATAGATTGATTGGGAGAAATTGAAACTTATATCCTTGTTATAAGTAATAATGATCTCACATATAGTGTACAAGATATGATTTCTCACGTAATTTTAGCTTATTTAAATTTTTATAACAAGTTATAAAATTTTGATATTGGTTTTCATAATAAAATTAGGTAATGAAATAGAAGCTATATTTCGAGGGCATATAAATGATTTTGATGGAAATGTAGGAAAAGTGACCAATATCACTAGTTTATTTATTTATTTATTTGATAAAAGAAAGAACACTTTCATGAATATTTGATACTCAACCTTTAGTAAATCACACACTTAGAACAACCATAAAATTGCAAGGCCGAAAAAGATTTTTTAAAAAAATTATTCTATCATGTAATGCAGAATATAAAAATATTTAAGAAGTATACAAAGTTTTGGGGTTGATATAGTTGGATAAAAAGGAATATTTTTACAAATAATTGATATTCGGTTTTGTAATGAATCAGAGAATAATCCTAAAATCGTGGGACCGGAAATGACAAAAAATTATTCTATTATGTAATCTAGAATGAAAAGATACTTCAAATAAGCATACAAAGTTCAAGGGTTGATCTAGTTGATAAAAAAAAAAAGCATGCTTTTATTTCTACTCGATATTCGATTTTCGGTTAATGAGAGAACAATCCTAAAAATATGGGATCGAAAAAGAAACAAATATTCTATTACGTAATTTAGAATTTTTTTTTAAAAAAAAGGTATACAAATTGCTCAAAGGTTGATTTTATTAATAAAATGACGTTCACTTATTTCTGTTTGATATTCGAGTTTTCGGTAACTCACCAATTAAGATAAACAATTATTGTATTATGTAATGTTGAATTACAAAAATATTTTTAAAATATATAAAAAGTTCAAAGGTCAATTTACTTGATATAAACAATATTCTCTAATTTCTACTCGATATTCGAGTTTCAATGAATCACAAGCCAATAGTAAAATTGCGGGACCTGAAAGGACAAAAAAAAAAAAATATATATGGTGCATGGTTGATTAATTTAATTCTCCATCACATGTCAATATGAGTTTGGTCCAAAAGGGTCAGTTTCTTGATTATGTATGTATATTGGGTCCAATTGAAACCCTCATTAATGAACAAATTAGGAGTTGGCAATTCAAAGATAATTTTATTACCAGCCGACAACAAGTTTTGGGGTTATTCGTACTTGCACATAAAAATAATTAAGACCTGCTTTGTTTTCTTGTATAGGTATAGCTCATCAAGTCAAGTCAAGTGGATCACATAATTGAGCTTGTGAAATTTCAATATCCAACTTGGTATCATGTGTCTCATGATTTTCCATGTTTAACAAGACTAACAAAAGCAAATATATATATATATATATATACTGTTGTTAGTCTTGTTAACATGGAAAATTACCGTAATTTTCTGTGATTTTCCATGTTAACAAGACTAACAACAGCAAATATATATGTATATATATATATATGGGTAGAGAGAAGAATATAACTAATTATCAAGTTGATGGCATAATTGAGCTCAAGATATTTCACTATCCAACTTGGAATTTTTGATCTCATGTTTTCTATGTTAACAAGACTAACAAGAAAATAATATTGATATTTTAGTAAATTGATGTCATTGTATGAGTGATGAATGATTAACAATCGTCAGCTTTTGACGTCGTATTTATTTATAGGAAAAAACAGAAAGACGTTACAGTTTGATACATGGATTGATAATCCGAGAAGTTAATACGTAAATATGATATCATATCATATGACTCAATCCACTACTATACACTATGACAAACTTTGATTGGCTTGCCTGAATTTTCATCTTGTCTGAATAATATGTTATGTTCAAACTTATAGTCTGAATGAGAATTAATAGGAAAAAAAAATGGAAAGCCGTTACAACTTGAAAATGTGGATTGATAATTTGAGAAATCAATACCTAAGTATGATATCAGATCATATGACTCAATCTTTTATCATATAATGTCAGTGGCAGAGTCAACTTTCAAAGTGATGGGGCGTACTGATATTTTTTATTCTGTAAAAAAATAACGTAAAAATTATGTGGAATAATTTTAAAAATGTTAATATCGTAAAAAAAAAAGACAATAAATAACTATTGATTATGAATCTTGACGCCGAGATTTCAATCAATGTGAAACTTTATTATGCTTATTAATCAATTATTTACTTCACATACTTTCGATGTGTGATATACTTCAACACTCCTCCTTACGTGTAGGACTGTACTTCTACACGTGGATCGTAGAAGGACTATACATCTGCATATAGACCGGAGACCACATGATGGAGGTGGCAAACAGGTCATGTACCAAACTAGGTTAGCTTTGATACCATGTTAAAGCCTTATCCAACCCAAAAGCTCTAGGTCATGGGTGGATGCTTTATGATGCATATTAATCAATTATTTTCCTCGTATACTTTTGATGTGTGATATATGGATTGATGCCTTTTGCTTGATATTTTATTAAAACATTTGAGACTTCTATATATAGGAGATTACATAATCAATAAGAGGAAACTAAATATTACATAATATTATAAATTAATTATTGATAATCAAATCAATTACATATATTTGATTTGATTGCCATTTACATGGTGAGCCTAGTTTCGTGGAATGGTGAACCAAATTTTGATTCATCGGACAATAGAGGAGCTCTCGATCGTATCCTTCTGGTTATGAGAGGTTTGGTTGGCTCGTAATCGTTGTGTCTGGGCTCATGCTCTCCTCTGTAGTCGAGCCATTGAAAGATGAGCCACAGACCTCTGGTCTCAATGGCGAGTGATGTCTCAAGAGAAGCAAGCAGCCCTCCCAGCCCCCTTAGGTCCTGGCCACTCACTGGTTAGCTCTGGAGCAGGACTTTCTAGGTCTGAATGTCGACATGGCTTGTTTTCAAGTCACATCTGAGGCAAGAGTGGGAATGATATGCCAACATTCTCATAACCACATCATAGACATTTAATCCCTTCACGTTGCAAGTTACTGGATTCCTCAAATCATCGAAGCCTACAGTATTCGTCAGGCACTATGATGGATTAAAGACAGAGACTGGAGAAAGGTCATTATTCATTTGGACCGTCAAGTTGTTTGTAACTTGATAACAAAGGCTTGCATTTTCCAGTCCCCGCTAGGAGTTATTATTCATGATTATATTTTGGTACTGCTACAAAACCTTGAAAATGTTTAACTCGAATTTGTTAGGCGTTTAGGAAACACGACTTCCTATTGGCTTGCTAGGAAAGTTTGTTCTTAATCTGTCCACAGTTGAGCTAATACTTGTTATCCGATAACCTTAGACATAATTTGATTTCTCATATTTTTTAAATGCAGTTTCCATTTTCAAAAAAACTTCACCCACCTAATAGAATCGTACTCCTTACCTCAAAGAGGTATTGCTTTGATTAATATTAAAAATGAATAATTCTAAAAATGACTGTGTATATGAATAGTCTATAAATAACACAATGATATGTTGTTTCCTTTTTCAATTCCAGATACATACAAAAGTAAATTAAAACAAGATACATAAAAACGGAAAAAAGCTGATTTATTTGCTTATGTGCGTGGACATGAGATATTAATATTACCTTTTGTAATTCCTAAGTAATACACCTAATATCAAATTAAGCTAAGAATTTAGAACCTTCTGTAGAAAAAGTTATAAATATTCATTTGCTTTAAAACAAGTTACCTAAGAAGAAGTTCAAATATAGGTTACAGCTAATAATTCTTTTTCTTTTTTTTTGATAAATACAGCTAATAATTCTTGATATCAAGCTTTCAATGTATTAACAGACCCTTAACTTTGAGTGGGGAAATGTCAAAACCAGACATTTATATTAAAAGAGGAATTAGTAGTAAGCTTTTTAAAGTCATTTTCATTTAATTAATTGAGTGCACACAACCATTTAAAAGAGACCTATTCCTTTTATCGTATATATTATATATCAATCATGAAGATATACATATTAAGTATTAAACGTACAAGATAATAATATTACATACTTTAGACTTGGTGAAAATAACACTTTATACAGCAACTTTGAATAAACATAGCTGGTATATTACATAATAATCAGACTTGAGCTGAATTGACTGTACAATAAGTATGTACCTAAAACGTAATAAATACGCACCTCCCTAAGTTAATCATTTTTTTTAATAACACGTACGTTACTCATTTCATGACAGACGATAATTGGTTCATAAATAATCCGAGTAGGATTTAACACAAAATTTTCTGATTTAATCAAAACAAAACAAAGCAATAATCAATAATATAGGTTACTGGCTTGTATGTAGGGCATGAATTAGATCTTTTTAATTGTGTCTCGGGATGTTTACTACTTTAAAATATTTTTGATAGTTCATATTGTATGTTTTAAGGTTTCGTTATTTTGTTTATTAATACTAGTTTTTAATTTACTTAAAGTGCATTCATTTAAATAGTCAAATACTACCCTTGTGATATAATCAAGGGCATAACATGTCAAAACCTAAAGTTATCTTATCAAGTGTATCACCATCTTCTCCTCATTTGTAATCAAAAGTGATTAAACAAATACTATAAAACTACAAGCCTCTTAAGTTTGGCTTGAATGCTAATTTTTTTTACTATTATTTATTCTCTGGTCTATATAATAATTATAGTTGTAAAATATAATGATGTGATTGGGTATCGTTATCAACTTTATATATTTTTCAATTCATCACTCTTAACAGCCATTGTTAAAATTAACGAAAAATATATCGTCAAAGGTCATGTGTAATAGGACCTCATAAGCTTGGATTTTTTGTGTGGAGTTTTGTCATTTAGAAAAAAAATAAATAAAGGTCATATAAGACATCAATGTCAATGACTTCAATCAGTATATTTTTCATCAATTTAAGCAAATATTATATCTTAAAAAGTTTAGAATAATGTGAATTGACACATATTTTATTTATTTAGGAGTGATGAACTAAAGAAAAAACCCTAAAGATAACAATGATTGTCATCTATATTTATGTGTACTTATATAAAGTATTAGGTTTACATGTTCAAATGGATTGAGAAAATAGTCCCAAAGTTGAGAAATTGAAAAGTGTATGCAAATGATGTATGTATCATTGGAATATTCCTTGTCAATTATAAGTCTATTGTCCATTAGTTGTTATAGAGACTTTAGTTTAATTTTTTTTAATGGACATTAGGTCTATCCAATGAAACAAAGTGGGTTTTTGGAATTCAAAGAGGAAATTATATACATTTTGGACCATTGGAACACTTACATAGTTTAGCCTTTGTATTTTTATGGATAAACATCATCAAGTGGATATGAGAATCATATGATTGATGCCATGAAATTGGAACTTAGTCATAAAAATAATAATGATCTCATATGAGTATCAAATTAGAATCACATGTTTTGGATGTTTATGTATATTTACCATTATTATAGAAAAAATAATTTTTAAAAAATGGTTTGCATTGGACCCTTCTTCAAGGTTAGGTTTAGAGGGGAGGTTGTGTTCTTTCAAGAGAATATTATTTCATTCTGTTAATAATATTTACAATAAAATTGCATTTAAATCTTATTATTTTCTTAGATATGTTATTTCAAAGTTCATTAAAAATAAAATTTTCTTTTCGAGACAAATGTCCAGGAATAGACTGGATTGTCATATATTATGTCAAAATTAAATGCTGAAAAGCGACAAATATTTTCTAAATGTGCGGACAGGATATAATATTTATTAAGGAAATTCTTTGTCTATTATTTATTTAGGATTATTGGCCATTTCGGTATGTAAATTACAAAAAGAAAAATCAGTTTTGTCCGTTTAGAATTCTTGAGTACCTGTGAGGGCTAGTTAGTTAGTCCAGTGATTAGGGGAGTGGTTTCTTTTCTTAATCACCCTGGTTTGAAATTTGGTGGACATGAATAAAATGTCAGCTGCGTCTGACTTAGGTCTATTTGTTAAGAGGTACGTGAGATATGTTCATTCAAAATTAACCGTAGAAATTATTCCCACCAAACACGTCAGCTCTAATAGACCATGTTGAAGGAGAGAGAAAAGGTTTGTGTCGACGTCAATGAATATGGTTGTAAAATGCAGTTCTGGTGTTTCAATCTCTATGTCAATTACTCATAAATTAAAAAAAAAAATGAGTGTGTGATGAACTAAGCTACTAATGTAATTTTTCAACAACTAATTGCATTAATAGGCATATTAAAATTACATTGTTGAAATGATAAAATTGAAACGAACATATCTCACATATGTTCGATAAGATCACATTAATTATAGTGCTCGGTGCATGACAATATCTTTGATTCGTTCTGTCCTTTGACCCCCAAGCACCGTAAATTCTTGAGGTGGTCTTGATGGACAGTTGGCGGTTAGGCCGGAGAAGAAGAACCCGTGAGGTCATCTTCATAACCGATCCGACTTTGATAATTATCCCGTTCATCTTCAACAATCATATTGTGGAGTATGATGCACGCTCAGCATCGTTTCTATTTTGAACAACGCTTGGAGGACTCTGAAGCCTTGTTCTATATCCTTCTTGTTACTTTCTTGAACTTGTGCAAATGTCTTATGTTTCGTAGTTGTCGGTTCTCGTATTGTCTTCACGAACACAACCCATGGAGGATATATACCATCGACTAATTAGTAATCATAGGTGTACTCTGTACGTTGACTATGTACCGAATAAGAGGTTGTTCTTCATGTGCATCTTCTGTGAACAACGGTGATTGGTTGATGACATTGATATCTTTGTTCGACCCCGCAACACCGAAAATGCATGACAAAACCATATATCCTACGAAACCACCGTTGTTGACATTGACATTAATATCGTTGGTGACTTAACTTGATGATTCGACAATTTAGTGATCGTTGTGAAGAAGAAGAAAAAAATGGGAGTGGAGATAGATGGAGATAGGTACATTGGTCATTATAAACTTGATATCTTCCACTCTATTGCTAAATTTGACTAAACCCTCTCACTTAGGTGTACTTACCACTTTCTTGTACATTAATTAGGTCATGTGGGCCAGCAAAACGAGTAATCGAGTGGGATGCAAAACAGTTCTAACCGAAAGTAACGTTTTATTCTATAAAAAAAGTAGTTATTAAATGAGTCTAAATGTCTTTGATTGGTAATTTTTAGCTTAGTCTAACAAATACTATATATATGGTCTTGTCCTTCTTTCTATATATGTTCTTTTTTAGTAGTTGACTCACTCAAATTCAACTTTAGAGGTCTTCTTGCTCAATTACAAAATAGTGTTCTTCTTGCTCAATTACAAAATAATATTCTTCTTGCTCAATCATATAGACCATATCAGATATTAATGAATAGAACATTATTATGTAGTCTGATATTGATACTGTATGGTTGATTGATGATTTAAATAAATGCAATAAAGATTTGAAATTGAAATAATAGTTTTTTTTTGAAAATTTCGTCACGTATATTATATATTAACTATGAAGATATACGTATTGAATCATTAGCCGTATAATTCAATATAGTAATATTACAAACTTCAAACTTGGTGGGCATAGCTCACATACATGAGATAACTTATGACAAACAACTACAAATAACACACATAACCCAAATAATAACATTATTGTACCCCCCAGGGTTAGATACCTAGTGGTTAAGAGAAATAACTTCCGCTCCCTTAACCACTGGGTTAGCCCTGATGGGTAAAAAGAAATAATAATAATTTTTTAGATGATTTCGATATAACCAAACGTGTCAAAGCCCCATCTAATCCAAAAGCTGATGGGTGGAGGCTTTAAAGTTCTTATCAACTGGTTAATTTCCTCACATACTTTCATGTGGAATATACTTTAACACTCGCCCTTCATGCGTAGGACTTGACTTCTACACGTGGGTCATAACAGGACAGGACATCTGCATATGCACCAAAGACCATAAGGTGGAGGTGACAAATGGGTCATGTGCCAAACCAGGTTAGCTCTGATACTAGAGGCAGAGCCAGGAATTTAACTGAGGGTATTCCCTCAACAATTGTTAAATATATTAGAATGTCAAATACGTCATAGTGAGTTGCGAATCGAATTGCTGGAAAGTGTTGTAGGAGTTTTAAGCTAAAAAAGAGTGTTTTAAAGTACAAAAAGGTTAAATACGCAACAGATTTTCAAATGACCATAACTTTTTCATACGAAGTCCGATTCAGACCCGTAAGATATCAAATCGAATGTAACTGAAAGCTCTACGATTTTACAATACTTTCTCTAAATCCACCCGATACTATATCAAAGCCCTATCCCAACCCAAAAACACAAGCTAATGGGTGGAATCCTTCAAATTCTTATCAACTATATAACTTCTTCACATATTTTCAATATGAGATATACTTTAATGAAACAAACACGATATAAACACTCTAAAAGCATCAAGTACACATGACGAAAAGACAATTATTCATGAAAAGAAACACACTCCACACATGTCAAGTAGACAAAAAATAAAATAAAACCCCCACTCCCCAAGTGCTCTGATGCTCGAGCCGAGCATAAAACACGTCGTGGATACAATACAAAGTCGTGGAGCTTCAACCGAATCTGTACCGTACCGAGCTCTTTATTGCTCCCGAATTGGAGCCGCCCCAATTGCGCTACGCACAATACGGCCTTACCCCACACCACACCAACCAAGTATATAGTACCCGACACAATCACGACTTGGAAATAATATTGTATATTGAATTGACAGTCTATGATTAGTTGTTTTAGTGGTCGCATTTGTAGAAGAAACAAGTGACCATTTTTTGGTAAGAAAAGACACATACGAATTAATGAATTGAAAAAGAGTAGTCGAGACAAGCCATGACAGAAACTCAAACATCACTCACATGTACCTATATTATCAAGTAGCAGAACATTGGAATAGTCGTCACATGCATGTGCTGCACAAATAAATAAATAAATAATACTACTATTATTATTATTATTACTAATATCATTGTCGATGAAGAACAAAAGTCTCTCACGGGAATGTTTGTGGGAAAACTAAACAAGTTGTTCATAGTAGTGGACTCGAGGTAGGGCCGTGTGACCAATAATTTGGTTCTTATTTTCGTTTCTTGCGTCACTATTTTGATTAGTGATTTCACTTTTTTAACAAGTCAAATGTTTTTTTTGGAAGAAAAATAATTTCATTAGGAAAAAGAATCCTCTAAAATGATAAACTCTTATTATTGGTGGGATAAGAGGACGCACGGGTGCATTCAAAGAGGTGTAGGATAAGCATTCTATTTTTAAATGTTTCGTAACATTATAGAGCTCATAACTACTTTCGATTTGATATCTTACGAATTTAAATAGGAGTTTCTATGAAAAAGTTAAGGTTATTTGAAATTCTACTGCATATATGATATTTTTTTTGTATTTTAAAACGTTTGTTTTTAACTTCAAACTTCTCTAATATTTCTAACAATTCGATTGCTATGGTATACTCTAAATTATATTCCTAACTCCACCTCTAAGAAGACGTACCAAACACGATTATGTTAGACTAAGATTCTTTGGTATAAGTTGATGAGTTGTCTTATTAGTTGTCTAAGGACATAACAAACTCTTACGAAAGGTAAACCAAAAAAAATAAACGTTTACCAAACCAATACGACTAAACCTATCTTGATCTTCGTGAGTAGCAAGAATTATATTTTGACCGTCAGATTCAAGAACGGAATTAATCCATTCAGAAGTAGTCCAAGAAAGAGCTTATCGAATACCAAATGATCAGTCAAGATCTATACGCTTGTTGGCGACCTAGATTTGAAATTCCAAACTCTTTCGTTTATCGAATACCAAACAATCAATCGAGATCTATACACTTGTTGGTGACCTAGATCTGAAATTCTAAACTCTATTGTTTCTATTTTTTTCACAGCTTGTCAAAAATGACAACCCATCTTCCCAATCTTCTCTACTAATCAATGAGTAAACAATAGATGATCAAGTGCCCTAAAAAGATAAACTAGACGACATAGAACACTCAAATAATTTCTACATTGTCATATAGTTAGAGAACACTGAAGAAAAATGTGGTCAATGGACTCTTATATGCTGAATCACAAACACGTCATAAAGAAATTAAATTATGTTCAAATCCTAATCAAGTAACCACTATAAAGAAAATAAGTTAAAGGGAAAGTTTTTCTTCTTCAATGTACCTGGATCCTACACAGACAAGCACTCTTGATAAATAAAAAAATAGTTTGGTGGGTGGGTGTGATTTTCTATAAGCAAATCAGAACATAACTAATAAAATAATTAATAGTTAAATCAATAAAAAAACACATATCATGAGAGAAAAATTGAACACAATAAAGACAAAAGATGCTATCACCATATGTATATGCCTGAAAGTCAATGTATGGACGAATTGAGTGTGCTTCCAAACCTATGAAATTGGACCCGTATGGTAAGCATGCTTCTTTTAAAAATAAAAATCAAAACTTAATTTTTTTTTTTTTATAGTCTTGATCTTGTATTTATGTTCAATTTTAAATAGGTAAAACATATTTTTGATTAAGATCTGAAAAATATCCACTAACTAATTAAAAATGATAGAGATTTGATATCATAAAAAAAAAACTATATAAAATGCTGGTGAACTAACCCGTCTTTTTGAAAAGTAACGTTGTTTTTAGGTCATCAGCAAAAACCAACGGTAAACATATTTTCCGTCTGCAAACTGCCTAACATCGTTAGTTTTTTATGAAATGATCATTCTACCCCCTCCCTTGATTTAAGGGTAGGGTTTGTTTCGGGGGAGATGATAGTTTTAGGGTTCATATTTGAGGAGAGGGTAGTGTAGGG